>BQNB010081319.1:0-29660 GCA_026074375.1 Tanacetum coccineum
CTTTTTGGTATTTTTGAAATTTTTCTGATTTTATATTTTGTTTTTCTAGGTTTTATATTTTTCTATTTTCTTTTTGTTGTTTTTCTATTTTTTTATTTTATTTTTCAATGAGAGAATAAAAATATTTACAAATTGATGTTTGATGAATCAAGCAGATTCAATTGCCAGAACCTCTAGTTCATCTGGAGTCAAACATCTCCTACTGAGTCGTCTGACAAGATACTTAAACCTATCTTCCGATAAAGCTTTAGTAAACAAGTCAGCTAACTGGTATTCAGTTCTGACAAAGAATAATTCAATAATACCCTTTTCAACCTGTTCCTTTATGAAGTGATATCGGACATCAATGTGCTTGGTACGAAAATGCTGGACTACTCGGCTTCTGCTAAAGACATTGAAGTGCAGTCCTGCTTTTTAGATGACCAGCTGACTAACTTATCACCTCCTAGAACTTGTATGCCACCAGATGTAGTCTTACGTGAATCGAGACAACCCGCGTGATCCGAATCTAAAAAAGCAGTTAGTTCAAAACTGGTGTCCTTCGGATACCAAAGACCCATGTTAATGGAGTCTTTAAGATACCAAAAGATCTGTTTAACCACAGTGAGATGTTTCTTAGTCGGTTTCGCTTAATAGCGAGCACAATAACATATTGCATGTACAATATCTGATCTACTTGCTGTTAAGTACATGAGTGCTCCGACCATACTACGATCTTTTGTTTGGTCGACCGGAGTACCACTCAAGTCAGCATCAAGGTGTTTTGTAGCCATTGGAGTACCAATGCTATCACATGAGGTCATACCATGCTTTTTAAGTATCTCTTGAGCATACTTAGCTTGGTTTATAAAGATACCACGAGGGGATTGGTGGATCTGAATTCCAAAAAAGAATTTAAGCTCTCCCATCATAGACATATCAAACTTGATGTGCATTAGTTTTCCAAATTGTTTTGAAAGTTTTGGGTTCGTAGAACCAAAAATAATGTCATCAACGTAAATTTGCACAAGCAATATGTCTTCCCCATGTTTAGTTATGAACAGAGTTGGATTAATAGAACCTTTGAGAATCCTTTAGATACCAGGAAATTGGAGAGTTCATCATACCACGCTCTTGGTGCTTGTTTGAGACCATATAATGCTTTCTTGAGACGGTAAACTTGGTCAGGATGATATGGGTCAACAAATCCATCTGGCTGGTTTACGTACACTTCTTCCTTCAGAGGACCGTAAAGAAATGTTGTTTTGACGTCCATCTGGTATACGGTAAATGATTTGTGTGCAGCGTACGCAATGAACAACCGGACAGCCTCCAACCGAGCAACTGGTGCAAATGACTCTTCGAAATCAATTCCTTCCTTTTGAGCATATCCCTTAGCTACAAGACGAGATTTGTTGCGAATAACAGTATTTTCCTCATCACGTTTGTTTTTCCAGAGCCACTTTAAGTTAATGACATTTTTGCAAAGTGGTCTGTCGACTAATTCCCATACATCTAATCGATCAAACTGGTGAAGTTCTTCCTGCATTGATTCAATCCATGCAGAATCACACAATGGTTTTTTGATGTTCTTCGGTTTGGTTGGGCTCACGGTGAGTGCGAAATACAAATCTCGCCATCTGAGTTCTAGCTGACGTCTTTTCTAATTGATGAGAAGGATTTCCAATGACTGTTCTTTAAAAAATCGGGTGATCTTTGTTAACTTGTAATAGAAGGTTTGTGTTGATGAATGTATGCATGTTTGTTGAATAACATGACGAGACGATGTATCCCCTTGTTCTTGTAACGGGTTACTAATGATGTTGATAAATCATCGTCGTCCAACTTTATGCATATCGGTATGGTTTTTGCTTTTGAATAATGTTCTCAGGGGCAGTGACAGTTGGTACTTGAGTTTGTGCTTGATTTGTAGTTTGAGGTGTTAAATGAATGTTCAATGGAGGTTCAGCTGCAACAACGGTTGTTGTAGAAGAGTGAGTTGTGTTTTGATGTTGACGTTTATCAGGAGCATCAGCAGTATGTACAGCGGAAGACTTTGACACAACTGGAGTAGATCCATTGAGTAATTCATTGAACATCGGACTATATAGCAATTCCAGCTCATTTGACGTTGTTACTGTCTCAGCTATTTGAGGAACATTTTCTTGACTTTGGGGATCGGGACTTAAACTTTCTTGTTCAAGTACCGTAGTCGAACATTGTGGAACGGGGTCAGAACTGACGTGATCTGACGCCATCTGAGGCAATTCGTCAAAGTTAACATGAATGGTTTCAACTATTATTCTTGTTCTCTTGTTAAATACCCTGTAGGCTTTTGACTGAGTAGAATACCCTACAAAAATACATGCATCACCTTTTTCCTTCATTTTATCAAGATTTTCACCATCTCTGACGATGTAGCAAAGAGAGCCAAAAATGTGAAAGAACTTAACTGACGGTTTTCGGGCATTGATGATGTGGTAAGGTGTTTTCTCATGTCGAGGAATTACAAGTGAACGGTTTTGAGTAAAACATGTTGTTGCAATTGCTTCAGCCCAGAAGAACAAAGGAACTTTAGCGGCGCTTAGCATTGTTCGAGCAGCCTCAACAAGAGTACGGTTCTGTCTTTCGACAACTCCGTTTTGTTCAGGTGTTCGAGCAGTTGACGTTTCGTGTCTTATACCCTCTTTTGCAAAGTATGCATGAAGAGTTTTGTTTAGAAATTCCGTGCCTTTGTCAGTTCGAACTGTTCTAACTTGAGCATGAAGTCCTCTTTGGATAAGTGTGAGGAAATCAATGAGAACTTCAGGTGTTTCATCTTTTGATCTCAAGAAGTGAGTCCAAGTATATCTGGAGTAGTCATCAACAATTACGAGAACATATTTCTTTCCATTAATACTTTCTACACGCATAGGACCACATAAGTCCATGTGTAGAAGTTGTAACCGTCTTTTTGAGCTTGGGGTAGTCTTTGTGTGAAAAGACTTTCTTTTTGCTTTTCCCAACTCACAAGAAGAACAAAGATGATCTTTGACGAATTTTAATTTTGGAAGGCCATTCACAATATTATTCTTTGAAAGCAAGTTGATGGTGTCGAAGTTTAGATGAGATAGACGACGATGCCATAACCATGCTTGAGACGATGTGGCTTTAGCCATTAAGCAAATTGGATTGGGAGTGGGTGAGTCTTGAAGAGTGATTGAGTACAAATCGGTGCCACGAGAGCCTGTGAGAAGATCATTTCCCTTCAAATCACGGATGTAACATGTAGACTTCCGAAAAGCAACTTCCAAATCCGCATCACAAAATTGACCCACGGAGAATAAATTGTGATTTAGCCCTTCGACGTAATAAACCCGTTTGATAGTAATAGTTCCTTGAACCAGATCTCCATAACCAAGAATCGGTGCAATTTGATCATTTCCAAACTTCACCGTGCCCAGAAATTTCTCCACAAAATTAGTTAGAAGTTTGAGGTTTCCGGTCATGTGCTTTGAGCACCCAGAGTCGAAACACTATCTCTTGTGTTGTTGATCTGAGAAGTAACACGCCCCGGACCCATATTCCGCTGCGACCCAATTTGGGGGTGTTACATCATGTGTTCTGAAATATTAGCATTTCTAGTTTCATTTCCTAGAGGCATACTAGCATTTAGGTTGACATTTCCTATTGTGGACTTAGGTTTCCATTTGTATCCGGGTGGTGTAAACTTAGGGTACCACCAACTGCATGTCTTACTAACTTGCTCATATAGCTTCCTAGTTGTGTGTCAAGGTTTCTTAACAGTGAAGTCTGTTTTAACTATTTTCTTATGGGATGTTGCAACAGATTGGTTCACATTATGCTTGGGTTCTTTAGTACTAATAAGCACAGCAATTGGCTTACTAGTCCTAGAATTCACGCCATTGATATAATGTAGAACACATAAATTATGATGTCATTCAACACACATTTTCCACAAGTGACATAAATAAAGTTAACATTCGAGGTTTTAGCATTCAAACTGTCATTACACGCAGTTACAGACGTTTTATTATTTGAAAACTTAAAATTCCTATGGTGGTCTTTTACTTCTTGCATCTTCCCTTGACTATTGTTAGGCATGACTATGGCTCCTATTTGATTGCTCTTAAGCTATGGTCTGCTAACGCTAGTAGTGGGAATTACTCATGTAGAAAATGACACGTGTTTGTTAAGTTTCCTTATATCTTGAGGCAACTGTGGTGTTCTAGTTTGATTAGGCTTTGTGTGCACTTTATACATTCCTGGAGCAATCACATTTGTGTTCTTGAAAATTGGCAACACATTCTGAGGCAAAATCTGTGCAGTGACTGTTTTTGAAAAATCATGTGACACATTTTTTGTGGTAACTGACTTTGACTTTGAGAAATCTGTCTTTGCAAGAGAGTCTGAAAAAGTAGCTGGTTTACCTAAAATTGATTGTCTTTGACTTTTAAAAGCATTCGGTTGTCGAATAACTGATGATTTTTCAAACTTAGTTTCCACAGATTTTCCTTTCATCTTTTCTATGAGTTTCTTCAACTCACTTATTGCAATTCCTTTGTCTTGTAATTGAGCTTTCAAGTCTTGAATTTCAAAGTATTGTTCACGTTCTTTCAGAAATTCCTTTGACTGATTTTCTTTGAAAGATTTGTCATTTTTTATCTTTTCTTTGCACTGTTGTAAATCAAGTTCAAGATTAATCGCATGTTTCTGAAGTGCTTCAAAACTCTTTGACATTGTTCTACTTTTTGAAAGCTCTTTTTCAAGATGTTCACATTTTTCCAAAGTTTCCAAATAATCACATTGCAAATTAGTAACTTCATCCAGATCAGTGTACACACCAAGTATTGCATTCATGTGATCAGCATAGTAATATTCCCTTGAAAGTCGGTCGATTTCATTCAAAAACTGTGTTTTTTGAGTTTCTAGTTGAGATTTGAGAGTGTCTACTTCATGTTCAAGAGAATTAAAGTATCTCAAATCAGCAACCATTTCCTCGTTCAAACACAAGTGAAATTTTTCTAAGTCCGCATTGATTCTTCTAATTTGGGGGCAAAAATTTCCTTCGATTGTGTTTTGAATGAAAGGATCTATGTTACCAAAATATGTTCTTTTAGCGATTGTTTGTTTGCAACGTTCCACTCCATCAAAAATCGTGTCAACACTCTTTTTAATCTTGAAAAGTTCTTTAGAGCTTTTACACTTTTGATCCCAAGGAATGGATTCATCCATTCGTTTTTCTAACAAAGTTGTTTGTTTACGAAAAGACTCTTTGGAAATTTCATTATTAGAAGATGTATGACTCATCTTTGACGTTTTTGGAAAATAGTGTTGTTCAGGCGACTTTTCCCGTTGTGGAATGAACAAATCATAAAGATTATTCAACTGGTCATAATCAAAAGGTCTGATTAAATCGCTTAATTTTGATCGACTTTCTTTGTCAAGACGAATCGTTTTGTCAGATTCAGGGGCTAACATTAAAGCAAGATTATCATTATAACAACCTATATCATACAGACGAGGATTATCTCTTTGAGCTTTCTTGAGGAACTCAGGTTTTGTAAAACTCGTTTTACAATTACGATTAAGCATATTTATTGTTTGAACAGATTGACCGGTTTTATATACAATATCATCCAAAACCTTGACTTTGTTTTTTTTAAAGCAATGACCTTATCAAGTTCTTTATCTTCACGAGTTTTGTAAAGCTTAATCTGAGCCTCTTTTTCTTGTGACATTATGGAGATGGTTTTTTGATGTGCAAAAAGCTCTTTTTTCATATCCGAAATCGTTTGATTTAAATCATTTATCTTTCGAGTATATTCATTAGATGACTTTTCAAATTCGATTTTGTATGTCTTTAAATCCCCTTTAGCTTGTGTACAATTGATTTCCACCTTTGACGCATAATTCACATCGTGATACTTATTAAGTTCCGCTTGGAACTTCTTAAGGTCTTTGAACATCAACTGATTTGTCTTAGACAGTTCATTGTTTGCTTCTTTGAAATGGTTATTTAATGATTCTAAACTTTTAATTTTAGTTTTGAAATCCTCAATATCACCTTTTAGTTTATCAACTAAAGCCTTGTTTGATGTTTCCAAAAATTTATTATGGTTTTGCTGCCATCAATTTCACATTTTAGTTTCTCAATTAAAGAAGCAAGCAAATCACGTTCTTGATCAAGTTCATCAGTGTCGTCCTGGTCATCCTGTTCTCTATCATAACATATATCCAATGAATCAATAGTGATATTGGTGTCACCTTGTTCCTCCAGATATATATCATTTACAGATTCTGGTTGCTCAGGATGTTCATTTTCAATGGCAAACACATTATAGTTATCATTATTATTTTATACCTTATGTAATGGCTCAACATCAAAGATGAGCCCAGAATTATCAACTGGATCTGGAGTAACCTATTGAATATGTGCCATGTACATATAATGTGCTTCCAATTCTTGATCGTCAGACTCATCATCAGTGTCATCCTTCCAATCAGCTTGATCTGCATTCAACTGAACTCCAGATTCCTTTTGCTTACATAATAACATCTTTTCTTTGTGATAAGCTGCATCCTTTGCATGTTTTGGTTTCTAACATTCCCTTGATAAATGCCCATATTCCTTGCAATTATAACACTGAATCCTAGACTTTTGCACTACCAAAGTACCTACATTTTCCCTCGCCCCAGTAATATTAACCACCCTTTGATTTTTATACCCAGTTCCTCTGTTGATTCTTGGAGAATTATCTTGATTAGCTCTACTGGTGTTTGATGAAGTTCGAAGGTAGTTGTTGGTAGGTTTGTAGATTTTCTTGAACGAGAGAGAAATTAAAGCCATGAGTTTAACAATCTCCTTTTCCTTTGACATTTCATCATCTTCAGTAACCATGGTAGGTTCTTGATCATAAATAGGAGCAGAAGAGTTGACAATTGCTTTTCCTCTGTTTCTGGTTGCTTGCTGTGATCTGGTGGAGGAATATTGATTGTTGTGAGTAGGATGGTTTTGAGGATGGTAAACTGGTTGTTGTTGAGCAACAAGTGCAAGTGGATTAGCAGTACATGCTAGTCTTTCAACTCCTTTCTCGTTGACTTCATTCTGGTGTTGCTTCAGGATGTCATAAAGTTTGTGATAGGAGACAGTCTTCAGCTCTTGACTCTGCTTAACAAGTGTCACAAACCTTTGCCATTCTGGTTAAAGTTGAAGTAAGAACTAGACATTCACTTGATGATTTGTAACATCACACTGATTTTTGACAAGCTTATCATCATCTTATAGAACCTTGAGTAATACGATTCAAGTGATTCACCATCTCATGATGTGAATTTTCCAAACTCCCAATACAAGTTGGTTTCAAGATCTTGAACATTGATTGATTAACCTTGTTTCGACCTTTCAATGGCTTTCCACACTTTACATGCTTTAGGACAAGCATCAACTGTGGAGTAGATATCGTTATCTATCCCTGTGAGAATGACCTGAACAGCTTCAGCTTCAGCATTCAGTTGATCGCGTATGTCTTGCAAAACATTCTTATAGTTCTCCATATACCTTTCTGTAGTTGTTTCAGAACTACCTTCAGCAACTGGAACTGTCTTCTCAGTCCATTGATACGTGTATGGTGGATTTTAGAGACAATAGTGGATGAGTTCATTGTTAGGTTTGGTGTCAATGTATCTCTTGATTCTGGATTTCCACTGAACGTAATTACCCGGTGCTAACATTGGTGGACGGTCTTTACCACGTGCTTCCATTATGGCATTGTGAAGAGAATTGGATGTTTGAGTTTGAAATTGGTATTTAAATTAAACATTTTGATGTTGTGAATGGATATCGAATCTTAAGTAGATAAAGTGATTGTTGTTGTGGATTGAAATCAATTAACATTCACGGGATTTTACAAGTCTTTGATTAAAACCGAGAAAAGAATCGTATCTTTCGCGGGATTTTACAAAATCAAGAAGAAACCATGAAACAATGATAATTGTTGTTGAAATCGTTGTTGAAATTGAAGTACGTGAGCGATTGTAACGATTGATGAGCTTAAAACGACGAACGGTGCACAAACTTTCAACTTAAAATGAGTGCCGGTTGATTAAAACTCAAATAAGGACTAACGGTGCAAGTATGATTCACTTTGGAGGACAAATGGGCTGAATTGTAACTTGTAAGGAGTAATGGTGAAAAGAAGTTTCAACAATGATGGCTAATATCTCAACAAAGGACTTGTGGTGTAATTGTAGTTAACTTGTAGGGGATGCATGTGTCAAGTTGCAAAAGTTATTAATTAATATAAGATTTTCCCATCCATTTAAGTTTCTTTCTCGTTTTGAAAAATAGAAATTAGGTTACGAGAGACTTTTTGTTCTTTTAAACGCGTTCGGTTATCGTCGGTGAAATCCGAATATACCACGTTGATTGAAAATAAGTCACATTTACAATGATGTATGTCTTAAGTCCTGTAGTTAAACGTTACTCGAAACCGAAAACCCAAAAATGACTTAAAACTTGTATATTTTTTGTTTTATGATTGCGAATTCGTTTGTCACTTAGATGTTGCGAATTCGGTCACAAAGGAGGATTGCGAATTCGTTTGATAAAGGAATATTGCGAATTCGTGTCCTTCTTGGTTGCTAATTCGTGTGATGAAGTAAACTTGCTAATTCGGACGATGAAGTAAACTTGCTAATTCGGACGATGAAGTAAACTTGCTAATTCGTACGATGAAGTAAACTTGCTAATTCATGTGCTTCTTCAAACTTGTTAATTCGTGTCCTTGTCCTTTTTGCTAATTCGTGTCCTTGTCCTTGTTTCTAATTCGTGTCCTTCGCAAATAGCCAAAACGTACTAACTTGTCTTCTTGCAAAAACACCAAAACGAACTCCTTCCTTCTTGCGAGAAACTAGGATCTTGTTTCCTTTTCTTTTCAAATGAGGACCACAAAGATGATAACAAGCTAACCAAGAAAATAAGCTAACTTGAATAAGCTTGTAATAAGCTCGTTTAGTACAAGAGGATAAGCCGACGATAACTACAACAAAGCTTATTTTTATAGCGAGACAAAGCTACGAAACGATTTTTTTTCCAAAAAAAACAAGGTTACTTTTTTCCTTTGTGAAACCAAAAAAAAACACCCTGGTTCCTGTTGTGCACAGTTTTGATGCCAAAAAAATAGTAGCCCAACTTTGAAATTAAAAACAGCCCAAGATCAATAGTTATAGTGAAACGGAAATTTTGAAAACCAAAAAAATATGACAAATGTAAAGAAGCTACGGAAAGAAGAAAAATAAGCCGAGAATAAGCTCAATACAAAACCATGAAATAAACACTAAACCCACCCATGGCGAGTGATACCAAATGTTATCCCAAGACTTAACCCATATCACAACAATAAGCCATACCAATAAGCAATAAGCTAGAAAGAGAGAAAGGAAAAATGAAAGATTTATTAGAAAGAGAAAGTAGAGAGTGGAAGATTACACACACACAAGTGTATAAGAAATTGTAACCAACACCCTCTCCATGTGTGGAGAGTGTCCTATTTATACCCATTGCCTACATATGGCATATGGGCTTTCTGTCTTGGGTCGGGCTTGGCTTATCTTGGGCTTTGAGCCCTAAACATGGATAATATTATATTACAATCCAAGCCCATTTAACCCGACTAGCCTATTACTTAACAAGACTAATTACGACTAATAAGACTGATAACATTCTTGTTCGACTTATATAAAACTAAGACTAACAGATAACCTCTAATTTAAAGGTTGATAAACGAGGCACACCTTAAAAGATTACAACCCTAATAAGATAATAACTCTTAAAATGCAATTTTATTAATATCCAAAAGTTAATTACATTGATAGTGAGATCTATATTTATTTAATACAAATAATGTCTAAAAACGTTATTTATATTTTTCGACCTCTCAATGTTTTGATAATAACAAAATGTAAAAACGTTTACGATAAAAATAAACGTTTACAAATTATTAATCATAAAATTCCATTTCTAAGATTAGTAATCATTTAAGGTATGAACAAACAAATCATTAAGCATGATTAGTGATCAAGAAAATATTTTTCTCTTATTCATCACATTTTTAGAAAAGTATTTCACAATAATAATTATACAAAATATTTTGTAATTAAAAGAAAAGTTTGATTAAAAACTTAAATTTGAAATTCAAATTTTCCCCCCAAAATGGAAGGTTCCATAACAGATACAATCTTCCTCACAAAAAGACAAAAACATGAGCGTAGTCTACTGGGCGGCCCCCAGATATATTTGGGACCGTCGGGACCGCCCCCAGTGACCGTTGGGTTTTCCTGCCTATAAGTACTGCTCCATTCCTTGTAGAAAAACACACCTCTTAGCACGAAATTTTCAGATAACTTTCTCTCTCTAAAAATCTTCTTTCTCTCTCTAAATCTCTTGATCACTAACATTCTTAGATCTTGTTTCAAGTGATCTAATCTCTTCTCATCTTTCCTTTCTCATTCAAGTGCAAGAGAAGAACATTCGTATTCGCCAAAAACGAATTGTTATTTAGTGATCTCTCATCTCTTCTTCTAAGTATCAAATCTCTATTGTAATTATTTTGTAATTGTGTGATTCGGATTGTGTGTATATCCGATAGTGTAGATCTTGTGAGTGTATAGTGATTGTGAAGTGGTAGATTGGTTCTAGCTAAGGTTAGGACTCGACATTTAGCTTAGTGTCGGAAAATAACGTAAGCGACGTGTAAACGGTTTTCTCCGCCTGAAGGGAGCTTGTTGACATAGTGAAATCTCGAGTAGCATACTCGGGGAGTGGAGTAGGGCGAAGAAGAGCTTCGTAGCCGAACCACTATAAATCTTTATGTCTTGGTTTGATTGTTCCTTTTTTTGAAAAACAAAGATATTATTAAAAGCCAAAAGGCAAAAAGAACAAGAACAACAAAGGGGCTCCAAGAAGTTGAACCCACACCAAACAAAAAACCACAACTAAAAGCACCAAAAAAAGAAATCTAAGAATCTAGAAGCTCATTTGGGCAAAGAATCCAATTGGCCCACGAAAAGCGATTCTTTGGAGCCCTATTCGAAGTCCAAAAAGGTAAAATCCTTTGAACCGCGGGAAAAATATCTTCATGCAACGCACACGATTTCTCTTCATCCGAGGAAGCATGTAAAAAACGGTTTGATTGTTCCTTCTCTCATCTCTTTATATTATTGTGGCTGTTATTTAGCATTAGTTTAGATATTTACTTTGTTGATTGGTTAAACATACTACTCGAATCTAAGTATTTTGAAAGCAAACTTTTAAAACGTAAAACGAACCTGTAAACTATTCAACCCCCTTCTAGTTTCCACAAAAAGAATGTATCTCGTTCCAAAAGAAACCTAAATAAGATTAAAAAAACTAATATAAAACATTCTTGAACAATAATTATCCCTAAACCATCTTAAATAAATAAAAGAAAATTTGCTATTTACGGCCTCTACAACGTAACAAGGTTTTAAGTCTTAAAACGATTGATTATCTATCCTTGGCTTCTACGGCGTAACGAGGATCATAGCGTTACGGCGTAGTAAAGTCTTGACCGGTTTGTCATGTTCCAAACGCTCCACATGCTTTTCGGTTTACTCTTCTATTTTGTTCTCATGAGAAAAATAACACATTGTCTAAAAATACTTTGATATTTCGCATTTACGCATGATAGTTGAAACTTGAAAGTGAAGTTAATTCCGAAAAATCAATCTCCTAACAAACAAGGATTAAAGTCAAACGAGGCCAGATAAAGAAACATTGGAAGAAAACATGAGGTTTTCGTTGTATGACTGTATCATAAGCAATGTTTTAGAAACCGGTTTTTGAATTGACCCGGCTGAGCCATCGGGTCACTGTTCAACCGGTTTAACCGGCGATTCAACTGGGTTTTTCAGTCAAAACCGGTTTTCAGTCACCCGACCGGTTTACGGTCCAATCGGTTCAACCGACCGGGTCAACCCGGATTTTAAAACATTGATCATAAGTTGATGTAATGTATAACTAACCCTACAAGAAAAATAAACCTATTTTTAACGGCAAGAAAGTAAAATAAAGTCAAAAAAGACTACGAAATTAAAAAAGACTATTAGAAGGTTCTTTAATTCTTTCAGACATAATTTCTAGAATTTTTCGTTTCAAATTTAGGTCCGTGACTCCTTGTGATTTCTACTGAATGAGGCATTTAGACTCGCGTGATGCATACAAGTTGTATCTAATTGTGGATTGTGCATCGTCTAGTTCATCTGATCCTTGCAAATAAAGAACACTACGTCAATGGGCTTAGGTGTTGGTTCAATGTCACAGTCCTCCAAATTTCTAACGTCGATTATTTGACTATACAAAAAAATATAATTAACTTCCTACAATCTATAACTCGGGTTAAAAGAGTTTGGTTCATCTTTACACCGTGTCAAATGGGTTAAAAAATATGTTGCGTTCAAGGCCCGTTAATAGGGTTAATGTATTTCATATGAATCTTGCTAGCAAACTTAACTTCCTTTTTGTTTTCCCCTTCCACCACCATGACATGCTTCTCAAGATTAAACCGCCTTGTGTTGATAGCTTTATGGTCTAACCTTCGGTCCACCTACTGTAACGAAAGCATACACCTTCCAAGAACATCATCCTTATTAGGCCCAACTCTATCGACACTTAAAATCAAGGGCTCTTCAAATGGTTCTGCGGCTACAAACAACAATAAAAAATAGAACAAATTGTAGGCTAACACGACCTGGTCAAAAAAGCAATATGCAATAATGTATGATTAAATTAGTAATAAATGAAGAAACTATGACGATAAAGGCCAACAAAAAAAATGATCACCTGATAATCGTTTTTGAATCCTGCAACTATGAGAGCTTGAAGCCTCGGTGCGCGCTTGTCACCTTCCTCTCTGCTCATGGTCATAATGCAATGCTTAAATGCATAAAATTGAAAAGAATTAGAATAGATATAGTGTATAATAAAAGAAGATCTAAAATTTCCATTAAGAAAAAAATAGTAATTGTTGGAATATGTTAGTTGGATTAGCACCTATACGACTAGAAATGTGTGAGCCTATTGGGGGCACACACGTAAGACACGAAGAGTACGTTTATTATGTATTTGATATATATAACTCGTTTATATTTATTAAATATATAATATGTTTCACGAAATATATTTAAACGGTCGTTAGTTTCCGTTAGACGCTTAACTAACTTTATATATCCGTTAAATAAAAAAAGGGCTTAAATGGTCGAAACGGAAACCCTTGTCCTCCTCCCAAAAGTGGCAGATTTTGGAGGATTCTAGAAAGGGATTTGTGTGCAAATTATAGTGATAATGATGAGTGTTAAGGATAAGATGGAAGAGTTGTGATAAGCTAAAGACTTGAAGATTATCTTTAAGGTTTTAGAGTTATCTACAACTAGGTTTGAGGTGCTATATAAACACCTCATACCTCTTCTCATGTATTCGTCCCACACAAATTATATACGACATTAAAAATTACCCTCACCAAAAAGGCAAAGTTGTTTTTCCCTTTTTCTTGGTCAAATCTTACGGCAGATTAAAACATCAATATGGTTGCTTTTGTTTTATTCGATTGTCAAGGCAATATATAAAGAATATAATATTTGTTTGATTATTATTCTTTTCCTTCTCTAAACCATTCGTACTTGTACTTCCTTTTAGAAGTATTTGTTTGGTTTTCAAGCAAGACAAGAACACATGTTGTTTGGTTGTTTATTCGTGAAGTAACGACTAGCATCGTGACGTATTTGTTTGACGTGTTGTGTGAGCAACCATAAAGATGGAAATTTATCCACTAGTTTCAAGAGGGTTTTCTAGCTCTTTGGTTCATTACATTTGCTGTTGACTACAAAGGTTAGTTTTCTTGTTTACCCTATTGTTTATTTATTATGTGTGTTAATCATATACTCCTTACTTGATCCATATCCGTTGTGTACTCGTAGTGTTAATGGTTAACTAGTTATCAAATCCCAACAGTGGTATCAGAGCCAACTCGTTTGGTGTATTATGGGTTACACACATATTTAAACACGCTTAGGGCTGCATGAAATCCAGTTTATTTATTGTTTTTTTAGAAAATTATGGCAACGACATGCAATCCTTGCCATAAATAATGACTAAACGCCTAGAATCAACACAAATGATTACTTGATAATAAGAATAGATTAAAATTAAAAGTTAATTAAGTTGCCCTGTTATTCTATTCTTGATTTATCTCGGCTGTAAGACTCACGCAATCATGTTATATGATGGATGTGGCGATTTAGAAACTTTAGCAGAAAACCTAGTGAGAGTCTTCTGCTTCTCCAATTGGGGAAGACTTTTTTAAGAACTCGAGGCATTATGTGATTACTGCTTTCTTCATAAGAGTTTGTCTTCAATTTTACTTCAATTTTCTATCAGTTTTAATTGCTTATATGTAATATGCCATGTGTCTAGTCAATATTTGCAAAATTAACTTTATGAAACTCTTAAAATCGGACTTATAATTATAGAGAAATTTGGATTAAACATGTCTAGTATTAAGCATACTCCTTGTGACTTGTTATGTGTTATTTGCGAAATCAGGGTTTTTGGACAAATTAATACGGACATTAAACTATGAAATTTGATTTCTTGTGAAGCTTTAGTTTCACATGCGCAATATGGGGTTGAATTGATCTTTAATTTTCTCCCGCCCCACTACATGCTTTGGCATATGAGGGAATTATTAGAATTGCTTGTGTCTTCGGACACAAGTATGAGTAAAATATATGGTTTGATCAAAATTTGTAATCCCACTATATTGGCAACTATAAAACTAATGTTAACAAAAGGGGTTCTTAACATACAATAGCCTCATTAGTCAATTAGAAGTACGGCTCACCCATTGTTGGACAAACTATAAGAGAAGTTTAAGGCGGGTGTAGCTACGGCACCCCAAAAGAAGTCAGGTTTTTAATAAGCTTAGCGCTGACCTGTTTCTCCGCTTCTTTGTGCGTCCAAAATAGAGCTACCGAGAACATTTGACAAAATGGTGTCTATACCAAAAAGGTTAACAAAATATTTTCTTAACTTTGTGCTACAAGTTGTTTTGCATGCTTCTTGTACACGATTTAGTCACATTTATGTGTATACCCTTATATGAACTTTTAAGTCATGCCAACCAAATAAAGAACACATGCATTTGGATTGTCTTCTCTAGTCAGACCTCAGGGCCTTTCCAACCCATGGCGAGTTTTTTCCATTGGTCAGACATTTGTCAATTTTCACACGTTCTCTTTTGGCCTACTTAAATCGAGTTACCTGGTCAGACCTCGGACCCGAGGCATAAGATGAGACAAAAACATGTACATGACCTTACTATATGAGTTACTAAAGTCATGTGTCTCATAAATCTAAGAGTTTCATTAACAATGCAATTAACGCTCGTCGCTTACCTCTTGCCCTACTTGTTTACACACTGGTCAGACCTCTGGTAATAAGTGGGAGGACAAGTTGGATCTTAGTCTTATTAGTAATTAATTGGGTAGTTAATTATTTTAAGAATTTAATTATCAAAAATACTAAATAGAACTTTCTATGTTCTGGTTAATTGTGTTATTGTAACATAATTCGTAAACGAAAGTTTGTTTTTCTTAAAAGACAAGCATAGTCTCTTTTCCTAGTAAGAAAGAGTCTTACTCCTATCTCTTCTCATTGGTTGACAAGAATAAGATAGGGTTATAATTGAATTTTTCCTCAATTATATTTTAACTCACTTTCAATCTTTCATTACCCTTTTCCGGTTTTGAAATTTTTGAAAGATAAAATATTTGTGTAACTAGAGAACATTGTGTCTATAGCTACTAGATAATGACATCTTGCACTTGTTACGATGTATGAGTTTAAACCGCAATGAGTAAAGAAAATTGCTAGCAGGTCTTCTAGGTAAATTTTCTTGAACCCGATTAATTCCTTATAGTGCTAAATACCCTTGTGGCTATGCAGACAGATTAAGGAGGAAATGCATGCTAAATATTCAAGTTAATGAATACATGATGGCTAGTCCCTCATCTGCATAAGTAGAATTTCATATACTCTGTACAATACCTAAGTACATTGCTACTTGTAGGCATTCTAAGAGAGTAGGAAAGTAAATAGATCGCTATTTACTTTCTACTGGTGATGTAACACTTACAATGTTGACAAATCCAGTGGGATCTTTGCGTTTTATTAACTGAAATGATAGTCATGTAATGTTGTCGAATTCAGTGGGAGCTACAGGATTCCTTTCCTTGTGCGTTGCTCATATTATTTCTAGCTTGCTTTGAATAATATATTACTTTCCGAATATGAACAACCATTGTTTAAAGGAAGATTGCATTTTATATTTATAGATAACATGTTGCCTTTCCGATGTTGCTTTCCAAAACGTTATCTATAGAATTAGAATCCACAATTCCTTATTTAACATTATGGTTTGAAATCTACTTGTAATATCTATGACACTATCATATTGTTTAAACAATCAAACGCTTGTAGTATGGTTTGTCTACTTTAAGTAATGTTGTCCCGTACACAAGTAGGAGAAATCCTAAGTGTGTGCTAGGAACAACATATAACAATATGATTAATTGGTTTCTCTTGACCGCAAGGTAAGAAAGCTAATAAATCTACTAGGACTTAAACACACAAGATGTTTGTTGCCCTATTACATTTAAATGTCAAGATATAACATAAAGCTACTTCACCTCGTTGGCTATATGTTTAAGTCAATATAATTATGGTTCAATTATACAATCATGATTATGAAGTATGAAATTAACTTGAAATTACCATTAAACTCAAGAGTTTACGTTCATGATTACTTTAGTTAGTATAATTATGTTTACTTGTTAAGACATAATTATAAAGTCTTTGAATTGATCAATGACTTATAACATAAAGTATGTAGTAAAATTGTTATGTCTTATTGTAAACACATAAACATAAGGTTCTTGAATGATTCAACGACATATAATGTACTTAACATGTTTTGTTTTCTTGTAAACACATGATCAAAGAATTCTTGAATTGTTCTGTCTTCTTGTTAACACATGAACATAGAGTTAATGTACATATTCAAGAAATATACATTATAGCATGCACTTGGTTGTAAAATATTGTGTATTCAGTTTGGCTTGACCCAATTGACAACTATTTGATCCATAGAGAATTAAGTTATCTAAGGAATTCTGTGTAACATTTCGTATTTTCAGGTCATTTACGACGCCATTTATTTCACTATTTAATTTGGTCTCGTGCGCGTTTACTTTTAATTCTTATTATATGATTAAATCACGTAAGCTAAAAACTATCATTTAACGTAAATGAACGGCAAATAAATAAAAGTTTACGTCAAGCTAGCAATATATTATTTTTACGAAAGTAATTATTATCTTTTATATTTTTTTATCAGTTACTTATGTCTTGATTAAAGTTCTGAAATTTGTTAATATCTTATGAAGCATATTATTAACCAGCTAAAGAGGAGAACTATAAAATGTATTTTGTATTTCCCAATTAAAGAACAATTCATTGTTGCTTAAATACTTAGTATTTAGAGATGTATCTCTTCTTACAAAAGTAAGTGGGAGCATCTATAGATCTTGAAGATATTCAAGAATAAAATACATAACCTTCTGAATTCACTTATGATGTCATACTAAGGTTTATCATGAAAATGTCGAACCAAAGTATAGTCTAACTCTCATTCATAAATCTGTAAGGATGCCTCATCAATGGAGTGATATTTTTATATCAACGCTGAGGAATATAAGTTAGAGGGTCCTAACAAACCTCTTAACTAATAAGATGATTTATCACATCTTGGATCTGATAAATATCTTAGAAATATGAATGACAAGATGCAGTCTTTAAAAGACAATCAAATGTTTTGAATTGATTGATCTTTCACCAAACAGTAAAAGTGAGGTGAGAAATGGTTTCCTTTAAAGAAGACTCATAAGGACAAGATTGTATACTAGTTAAGGCCTATTGATGATACGAGTTTTAATCTTAACTCACGCAATGACTATGATTATATCATTCATTTCTACACCATTAATTTATAAAAAGATAACAATTTCATACATTTTCTTGAATCTGAAACATGGAAAATTAAGGTTCATAAATCTTTCCTTAATGATTACCTTTGCGAGGATGGTGCGTAATCAAAAGGGTTATGAGTCTATATTTGTAATATGACAATTAAGTTTTTATAACTCTTTCTTTACGATTATCTTTGCGAGGACGGTGTGTAATCAAAAGGGGCTATGAGTTTAAAAAATATCTTTATACGTTTGGATATAAGATAAAAGAATCCAAGTTGTGATTGGACTCATGCCATCTAGAGCTGAGATCTTAATTTTAATTAAAGGAAAAGGGGGGGGGAGTAAATTTTGATTGCGGGGGGGGGGGGGGGGGGGGGGGGGGGGCTGATTAAATTAAGATAACTCCTGAGTACATTTGACATCAAGTGGGAGCACTATGTTTTTTCCTTAAAATTCATTTGTTGTGTAACAAATTGAAGGTATCATTCCATCTAAGATAAATGTTAATCCTTGAGATTGGAATGAAACTTCACTTGGGAATTTAGGGAATAAAACAAGCGACCTTGGAATAAATGTTTAATGAAATAAACATATGCGGAAATTAAGTCCAACACAATGCAATACATCATTGAAGCAAGTCTTAAATGATATATTTCACTTGAGATAATTTAATACATGGATGGAAACCTTGTGTTTTTAACGAAGGATTCATCATGTATATCATATATTGTGTATGAGACTGGTTGTTACTTTTACACAAGAGCAAGATGAGCTAACAACAACAGTATCTAATTGAGAGTGTTTAGATGACTGATAACAACTGTATCTAAATTGAGAGTGATTTAGATAACTATTAAAACAAATGTTTATGAATTGTATAAGGCATAGTGTTGTTTGTGTACACACGATGCTAGAGAATAATCAATTCTAGTTAAAGTAGGATTTCATCATTTATGATAAATCTACTAACTAGATATGCTCAGCTAAGAGCATTGTTGCATTACACATTAAAGAATGAGAATACTTTACATTTTAAGAAACTGTAAAGATGACTGTCTGAGATAGGTATGTTGTTGACTTCAAATACCTCATAAAAGGTACTGTCACATTTCCATACCATGATTCTTGTAATGGTATGAAATATACATACGACACTCATTATATCGTTCAAAATTTTCACAATTGGTGAATTTGAAACAAGTATTCGGAAAGTTTACTCAGAATAACTTATTTAGCTATCTTGTAAAGAAAAGTTGAGATGTTGGATACATTATACTATCCACTTGCAAATTAGTTTCGACATGCATATCAGTTTAGTATTAGACGATAATTATGATGTAAGACCAATTTTACTTTCTGATGAATAAAATACTTGGTAATTGTTATTCTTCATATAATAATGCTATCCTATATTTGCAAGTTTAATCCATGAATGATTCATCAATTCTAAATATGTCATTCTGTCGGTTAACAATATAGTGAATATTGTAACAAAGACAAATGTGAGTGTTGGTTATATTCTTTGAATATATGGATGGTTCCCGCCAAACTCATATGTTATTCACAAGGGATGCATATTGGACACCCCAACCTTCGAATATTTACTTTTGGATCCTTAGTCATGAGTAAAATATCGAAAAATGGTTAGTTAAGTCATCCTTAGACTTGAGAATACAAACAAGTTCTGGTATGTGTGGATATCACTTTTTAATTCTAAGTCAAACGCTAACCTGAAAATGGTAGTTATAAAGGCTATTATTGGAAGTGATGTGAAGCAGCATTCACAACACTTGTATTCAACAAAGAATTTGTTCCTCCACTTGATGTGCAGTATGATACCATTGGCGCCTCTCCAGAATTAATCAGATAATTGTGTGGCCGCACCCAAAGGGTAATGCAAGATGATTCTTGATTACATTTGGTATATCTGTATTAAGTTCTATAACGAGAATCTAAATGGTTAAACTATATGGAATGAGTTAGGATCCATATCCATGGTTTAACGGTATCTGAACAAAGGGATGATTATAGCAAGAGATACATAACCATGCTACTGAGAATGTTTTTGAAACTTGATCTCAGACATTTCTAGTTTTAAAAACGAATGTGAGTGTTGCTAGACGTTTCCGTCGTTAGTATTTGGGCAGTCTGCTACTCCAACTCCCAAGTGGGAGCTGTTGGATTATGGTAGTTGGACTAGCACTAATACGACTAGAAATGTGTGAGCCTATTGGGGGCACACACGTAAGACACGAAGAGTACGTTTATTATGTATTTGATATATATAACTCGTTTATATTTATTAAATATATAATATGTTTCACGAAATATATTTAAACGGTCGTTAGTTTCCGTTAGACGCTTAACTAACTTTATATATCCGTTAAATAAAAAAAGAGAAGGGCTTAAATGGTCGAAACGGAAACTCTTGTCCTCTTCCCAAAAGTGGCAGATTTTGAAGGATTCTAGAAGGGGGTTTGTGTGCAGCATTTTAGTGATAATGATAAGTTTTAAGGATAAGATGGAAGGGTTATGATAAGCTAAAGACTTGAAAATTATCTTTAAGGTTTTAGAGTTATCTACAACTAGTTTTGATGTGCTATATAAACACTCATACCTCTTCTCATGTATTCGTCCCACACAAATTATATACGACATAAAGAAATACCCTCACCAAAAGGCAATTTGTTTTTCCCTTTTTCTTGGTCAAATTGTACGGCAGAATAAAACATCAACATGGTTGCTTTTGTTTCATTCGGTTGTCAAGGCAATATATAAAGAATATAATATTTGTTTGATTATTATTCTTTTCCTTCTCTAAACCATTCGTACTTGTACTTCCTTTTAGAAGTATTTGTTTGGTTTTCAAGCAAGACAAGAACACATGTTGTTTGGTTGTTTATTCGTGAAGTAACGACTAGCATCGTGACGTATTTGTTTGACGTGTTGTGTGAGCAACCATAAAGGTGGAAATTTATCCACTAGTTTCAAGAGGGTTTTCTAGCTCTTTGGTTCATTACATTTGCTTTTGACTACAAAGGTTAGTTTTCTTGTTTACCCTATTATTTATTTATTATGCGTGTTAATCATATACTCCTTACTTGATCCATATCCGCTGCGTACTCGTAGTGTTAATGGTTAACTAGTTATCAAATCCCAACAGTAATGACCCAAAATCTATGAGCAAATCCCATCAACATAATGCATCTACAAAACTTGTGAAAGGTTTGTTGTACAATCATGTTTTGAATAACCAAACATCATGTTCGATTCTTGTTATGGCGTATGTGAAACACTCTTGGGTAGACGGTGCAATTGAAGTTCTAAGGATAAAAAAGTGGAAAGATAAAGTGTTTGAAGACAGTTTATATCATTTGTCAATTTGTACATGTAAGGAGTTGGGTCATCTTGATAATTCTATTAAGGTATACAATCTATGCCTAATCTATATGACATGCACTATGATCGATATTTATAGTTGTTTGAATCAGTTTAGTGAAGCCGAATCGCTTTATATTAAGCTAAAGTCAAAAGATATTGCTTTGGATCTAATAGCCTTTAGCATTGATGTATGTTTCTATCAGTTTTAATTGCTTATATGTGATATGCCATGTGTCTAGTCAATATTTGCAAAATAGACTTTATGAAACTCTTAAAACCAGACTTATAATTATAGAGAAATTTAGATTAAACATGTCTAGTATTAAGCATACTCCTTGTGACTTGTTATGTGTTATTTGTGATACCGGGGTTTTGGGATAAATTAATACGGACATTAAACTATGAAATTTAATTTCTTGTGAAGCTTTAGTTTCACATGCGCTATATGGGGTTGAATTGATCTTTAATTTTCTCCCGCCCCACTACATGCTTTGGCATATGAGGGAATTATTAGAATTGCTTGTGTCTTCGGACGCAAGTAGGAGTACAATATAGGGTTTGATCAAAATTTGTAATCCCACCATATTGGCAACTATAAAACTAATGTTAACAAAAGGGGTTCTTAACATATAATAGCATCATTAGTCAATTAGAAGTACGGCTCACCCATTGTTGGACAAACTATAAAAGAAGTTTAAGGCGGGTGTAGCTACGGCCCCAAAATGAATGTTCCGGGTTTTAATGAAGCTTCGCGCTGACCTATTTCTCCGCTTCTTTGTGCATCCAAAATGGAGCTACCGAGAATATTTGACAAAATGGTGTCTATACCAAAAAGGTTAACAAAATATTTTCTTAAC
This sequence comes from Tanacetum coccineum, assembly GCA_026074375.1. Lineage (NCBI taxonomy): Eukaryota > Viridiplantae > Streptophyta > Magnoliopsida > Asterales > Asteraceae > Tanacetum > Tanacetum coccineum. The sequence continues at coordinate 22,323 of BQNB010081319.1, forward strand.
TTTGTGCTACAAGTTGTTTTGCATGCTTCTTGTACACGATTTAGGCACAGTGTATGAGGATACCCTATATGAACTTGTAAGTCTATGCCAGCAGAAATAAAGAACCCACATGCATTTGATTGTCTTCTCTGGCAGAACCCGCGGGGCCTTCCAACCCATGGGCAAGTTTTTCCGTGGTCAGACCCTTGTCAATTTTACGCACATTCTCTTTGGCGACCTTAAAATCGAGTTACCTGGTCAGACCTCGGACCCGAGGCATAAGATGAGACAAAAACATGTACATAACCTTAATATATGAGTTACTAAAGTCATGTGTCTCATAAATCTAAGAGTTTCATTAATAATGCAATTAACGCTCGTCGCTTACCTCTTGCCCTACTTGTTTACACACTGGTCAAACCTCTGGCAATAAGTGGGAGGACAAGTTGGATCTTAGTCTTATTAGTAATTAATTGGGTAGTTAATTATTTTAAGAATTTAATTATCGAAAATACTAAATAGAACTTTTTATGTTTTGGTTAATTATGTTATTGCAACGTAATTCGTAAACGAAAGTTTGTTTTTCTTAAAAGACAAGCATAGTCTCTTTTCCTAGTAAGAAAGAGTCTTACTCCTATCTCTTCTCATTGGTTGACAAGAATAAGATAGGGTTATAATTGAATTTTTCCTCAATTATATTTAAACTCACTTTCAATCTTTCATTACCCTTTTCCGGTTTTGAAATTTTTGAAAGATAAAATATTTGTGTAACTAGAGAACATTGTGTCTATAGCTACCAGATAATTTATCTTGCACTTGTCACGATGTTTGTGTTTAATCCGCAAATGAGTAATGAAAATAGCTAGAGGTCTCTAGGTAAAATTTTCTTAAACCCGATTTCATTCCTTATAGTGCTAAACACCATTGTGGCTAGCGGTCAGATAAGGAGAAAAATGCATGCTAAATATTTCAAGTTAATGAATACATGGATGGCTAGTCCTCATCTACATAAGTATAATTTCATATACTCTGTACAATACCTAAGTACATTGCTTCTTGTAGGCATTCTAAGAGAGTAGGAAAGTAAATAGATCGCTATTTACTTTCTACTAGTGAAGTAACACTTACAATGTTGATAAATCCAGTGGGAGCTTTGCGTTTTATTAACTGAAATGACAGTCATGTAATGTTGTCGAATTCAGTGGGAGCTACAGGATTCCTTTCCTTGTGAGTTGGCTCATATTATTATCTAGCTTGCTTGAATATTATTTTACCTTTCCGAATATGAACAACCATTGTCTAAAGGAAGATTGCATTTTATATTTATAGATAACACGTTGCCTTTTCGATGTTGCTTTCCGAAACGTTATCTATAGAATTAGAATCCACAATTTCTTATTCAACATTATGGTTTGAAATCTACTTGTAATATCTATGACACTATCATATTGTTTAAACAATCGAACGCTTGTCGTATGGATTGGTTTACTTTAAGTAATGTTGTCCCGTACACAAGTGGGAGAAATCCTAAGTGTGTGCTAGGAACAACATATAACAATATGATTAATTGGTTTCTCTTGACCGCAAGGTAAGAAAGCTAATAAATCTACTAGGACTTAAACACACAAGATGTTTGTTTCCCTATTACATTTAACAGTCAAGATATAATATAAAGATACTTCAACTTATTGACTGTATGATTTAGTTAATATAATTGTGGTTCAATTATATAATCATAATTATGAGTATAATTTAAACTGGAATTTACTATCTGAACTCATGAGTTTGAGGTTCTAATTACTTTAGTTAGTTATAATTTTGTATTGTTATAGACATTATTATAAAGTCCTGGAATTTGTCAATGATTATAACATTAAAGTATTTAGTAAACATTATTATGTCTTCTTGTTAACACATACACATAAGGTCCTTGAATAATTCAACGACAATAATGTATACTTGACATGTTTTATTTTCTTTATAAACACATGATCAAATAATTTCTTGGTATCTGTTTGTCTTTTTGTGAACAAAGAATATGGAGTTAAATGTATCCTTATTTAAGAAATATAAAATTGATTGCAATGCACTTGGTTTTAAAATACTTTGTATTCAATTTGGTTTGACCCAATTGACAAGTGTTTGATCCAAAGAGAATTAAGTTATCTAAGGAATTCTGATATAGTCTCACAATTCTAATACTCATTGAATACCACATTATTATGGTATGTCTATTGTGTTGAAACAAACTACATCCATATTGTTTGATTTCTGATAACTTTAATTACTCTACCTCCAAAATCGATCAAGGTTAGAAATTTATGTGTGTCATGGATACACTCAATATAGTTTCAACCTAGAAGGTATTCAAGACATTATCTATTTGTAGATTGGGATGAATCCTATTATGTCTTGATTAGAGTTCTAAAATTTATTAATATCTTATGAAGCATATTATTAACAAGCTAGAGATGAGAACTCTAAAATGTATTTTGTTGTCCCAATTAAGAACAATTATTGTTGCTTAAATACTTAGTTTTAGAGAAGTATCTCTTCTTACAAAAGTAAGTGGGAGCATCTATAGATCTTGAAAATGTTCAAGAACAAAATACATAACCTTCGGAATTCACTTGTTGATGCCATACTAAGGTTTAGCATGAAAATGTCAAACCAAAGTATAATGTAACTCTCATTCATAAATTTGTAAGGATGCCTCATCAATGGAGTGATATTTTTATATCAATGCTGAGGAATATAAGTTAGAGGGTCATAATAAACCTGTTAACTAATAAGATGAATTATCACATCTTGGATCTGATAAATATCTTAGAAATATGAATGAAAAGATGCAGTCCTTAAAAGACAAATCAATGTTGTGAGCTTGATTGATCTTTTACCAAACAGTTAAACTGAAAGGTTATAATGAGTTTCTTTTCGAATGAAAGGCTATAAAAGACAAAATTGTTTATCATTATTGCATGGGACGGGTGACAAGAGTTTTTAATCTTACTCAAGAAATTGACTGTGATTAAATCTTTCTTTTCTACACGCATTAATTATATAAAGATAACTAATTATCATACAGGTTTCCTTGAATCTGTCATATGGAGAATTAAGGATCATAACTCTTTCCTTAATGATTACCTTGCGAGGACGATGTGTAATCAAAAGGGTTATGAGTCTATATTTGTTTTATGATAATTAAGTTTTATAATTCTTTTCTTTATGATTACCTTTTACGAGGACGGTGTGTAATCAAAAGGTTATGAGTTTAAAATAATCTTTATAAAGTATACAAGATAAAAGAATCTAAGTGTGGATTAGATCATGCATCTAGGAGCTGAGATCTTAAGTTTAATCACAATATGATTTTTTATTAAATTAAGATAACTCCTGAGTACACCTGGCATCAAGTGGGAGCACTATGTTTTTCCTCAAATTCATATGTTGTGTAAAAATATTGAGTATCATTCCAATTCTAAGATAGATGTTAATCATTGAGGTTGGCCCCCCCCCCTCTGAAACTTCACTTGCGAATTTTAGGGAAATTAAACAAAACGACTTGGATTGAAATGTTTAATGAAATAAACATATGAGAAAATTAAGGTCCAACACAATGCTAATACTCATTGAAAGAAGTCTTAATGTATATTCCACTTGAGATAATTTAATACATGGATGGAAACCTTGTGTTTTAACAAAGGATTCATCATTTATATTTTATATTGTGTATGAGACTGGTTGTTACTTTTGCACAAGAGCAAGATGAGCTAACACAGCAGTATCTGTTTGAGAGTAATTTAGATGGACTGATAAAAAACCAATATCTAATTGAGAGTGATTTAGATGATTGTTAAAATAAATGTTTACGAATTATATAAGGCATAGTGTTGTTTGTGTACACATGATGCTAGAGAATAATCAATTCTAGTTGAAGTAGGATTTCATCTTTTATGATAAATCTGCTAACTAGATATGCTCATCTTAGAGCATAGTTGCAATACACATTAAAGAATGAGAATACTTTACATTTTAAGAAACTGTAAGATTAATTGTCTAAGATAAGTATGTGGGTGACTACAAATACCTCATAAAAGGTACTGTCACATTTCCATACTATGATTTATTTCCTAGCAAATTGTATGCTAATTATACATACGACACTCATTCAAAGCTTTCCAAATTCTCTTAAATTTGTAAATTTGAACAAGTATCGAAAAGTTTACTCAGATAACCTAATTTTGCTGTCGTGTAAAGGAAAAGTTGAGAATGTTGGATACATTGGACTTCAGCTTGCTAATTAGGTTTTATGCATATCTGTTTTTTTAGTATTTGGATAATTGGGATTGTAAGACAATTTTTTTTTTTGATGAATAAAGATACTAGGTATTTGTATCATTTTTTAATAATTGTTATCCTATTTTTGCATGTTTAATCCATGATTGATATATCATTTCTAAATATGTCCATTGTCGGTTAAACAATTATGGAGTATTGTACATAGAACAAATGTGAGTGTTGGTTATATTCTTTGAATATATGGATGGTTCCCGCCAAACTCATATGTTATTCACAAGGGATGCATATTGGACACCCCAACCTTCGAATATTTACTTTTGGATCCGTAGTCATGAGTAAAATATCAAAAATGGTTAGTTAAGTCATCCTTAGACTTGAGAATACAAACAAGTTCTGGTATGTGTGGATATCACTTTTTAATTCTAAGTCAAACGCTAACCTGAAAATGGTAGTTATAAAGACTATTATTGGAAGTGATGTGAAGCAGCATTCACAACACTTGTATTCAATAAAGAATTTGTTCCTCTACTTGATGTGCAGAATAATACCTTGGCGCCTCTCTAGAATTAATCAGATAATTGTTTGGCAAAACCCAAAGGGTAATGCAAGATGATTCTTGATTACATTTGGTATATCTGTATTAAGTTCTATAACGAGAATCTAAATGGTTAAACTATATGGAATGAGTTAGGATCCATATCCATGGTTTAACGGTATTTGAACAAAGGGATGATTATAGCAAGAGATACATAACCATGGCTGTGAGAATGTTTTTGAAACTTGATCTCAGACATTTCTAGTTTTAACAACGAATGTGAGTGTTGCTAGACGTTTTCGTTGTTAGTATATAGGCTGTCTGCTACTCCAACTCTCAAGTGGGAGTTGTTATACAACTAGAAATGTGTGAGCCTATTGGGGGCACACACGCTAAGACACGAAGAGTACGTTTATTATGTATTTGATATATATAACTCGTTTATATTTATTAAATAGATAATATGTTTCACAAAATATATTTAAACGGTCGTTAGTTTTCGTTAGACGCTTAACTAACTTTATATATCCGTTAAATAAAAAAAGGGGCTTAAATGGTCGAAACAGAAATCCTTGTCCTCCTCCCAAAAATGGCAGATTTTGAAAGATTCTAAAAAGGGATTTGTGTGCAAATTATAGTGATAATGATGAGTGTTAAGGATAAGATGGAAGAGTTGTGATAAGCTAAAGACTTGAAAATTATCTTTAAGGTTTTAGAGTTATCTACAACTATGTTTGAGGTGCTATATAAACACTCATACCTCTTCTCATGTATTCGTCCCACACAAATTATATACGACATTAAAAATTACCCTCACTAAAAGGCATAAAGTTGTTTTCCCTTTTTCTGAGTCACTTCTTACGGCAGTTAAAACAATCACTAGGTTGCTTTTGTTTCATTCGGTTGTCAAGGCAATAAATAAAGAATATAATTTTGTTTGATTATTATTCTTTTCCTTCTCTGAACCATTCGTACTTGTACTTCCTTTTAGAAGTATTTGTTTGGTTTTCAAGCAAGACAAGAACACATGTTGTTTGGTTGTTTATTCGTGAAGTAACGACTAGCATCGTGACGTATTTGTTTGACGTGTTGTGTGAGCAATCATAGAGGTGGAAATTTATCCACTAGTTTCAAGAGGGTTTTCTAGCTCTTTGGTTCATTACATTGCTGTTGACTACAAGGGTTAGTTTTCTTGTTTACCCTATTGTTTATTTATTATGTGTGTTAATCATATGCTCCTTACTTGATTCATATTCGTTGTGTACTCGTAGTGTTAATGGTTAACTAGACATCATGTTCGATTCTTGTTATGGCGTATGTGAAACACTCTTGGGTAGACGATGCAATTGAAGTTCTAAGGATAAAAAAGTGAAGATAAAGTGTTTGAAGACAGTTTATATCATTTGTCAATTTGTACATGTAAGGAGTTGGGTCATCTTGATAATTCTATTAAGGTAACAATCTATGCCTAATCTATTGACATGCACTTGATCGATATTTATAGTTGTTTGACTCAGTTAGTGAAGCCGATCGTTTATATTAAGCTAAAGTCAAAAGATATTGCTTTGGATCTAATAGCCTTTAGCATTGATGTATGTGAAATCAGGATCGTTAAATGATGCATGCTCGGTTTTGGAAGTAATGGAAAAACAGAAGAATATTGTTCCAGACATATACTTATTTCGGGATATGCTTTGTATTACTATTACTAAACTATACAATTATTGGGGGAGCTCATTTAAGAGCATCGAATGCACCCGACCCGACCCGCCGGTTTTTTTTTAATTTTGTTTTAGGATTTTTTAATTATTGGGGGAGCTCATTTAAGAGCATTGATTGCACACGACCCGACCTGACCAGCCGTTTTTAAAAAAAAAAAAAATTTTAGGATTTTTTTTAATTGTTTTTAGGGCTGACCCGGTCCGACCAGTTTTTTTTTTTTTAAACAAAATTATTTTAGAATATTTTTTAATTGTTTCGACCGTTTTTTTTTTTTTTTTTTAAATTTGTTTTAGGATTTTTTTTAATTGTTTTTAGGGCCGATCCGGTCCGCCCGGTTTTTTTTTTAAACAAAATTATTTTAGAATTTTTTTTAATTGTTTTTAGAAATGTCCAGTTGACCCGCCGGAACCCGGTCGCCGGCAACCACCGGTCCGACCGGTTTTTTTTTAAATTTCTTTTAAAAAAAAATTATTTTAAAATTATTTTTAATTTTTTTAGAAAGAATATAATTTGTTTTTCTTTTCTAAAAACCTTCTCGCAATTTTTTAGTCATCAATCTGTTTTTTTTATAAATATTAACAGAGCTAACCCCGCGCTTCTCTGCTAACCGTTCCGCAGCGAAGCGCGGGTATACCTATCAAAAACGTCAACATGCCTTTATAATATAAGACAAAAATAAGAGTAAAGTGCAAAAATCGTCTTTATGGTTCGGATAAATTGCATGTTTCGTCCTTATAGTTTGGAAAGTTCAAGCGGCGTTTTTGTGGGGAAACTTTGAGTCCGATTTGTTCTTCACTAAACTG
>BQNB010081320.1:0-27867 GCA_026074375.1 Tanacetum coccineum
CTTACCATGATTTAACCGGCCTCTGAATTGTGAGGTTAAACTAGTTTACAAAGGATAAAACCACAACTATATTCAATTTCTACAAATACTTAGGGCTTGTTTGTTTAATTTTTTTATTAAGTCCTGTAAAATTACAGTATCTTTCTAGATATATGTTGTCTGTTTGTATATGATATATGACTGTTTGTTTTATGTGCTTAATATAATGTCATAATTAAAGAAAATTACTTTTATACCTTGAAAAACAGTTATGTGTGATTATATGTGAAAAAATGGGAGGGTAAACATGTAAAATTATGATTTAAGCCAATGACTTAATATAGAGACCCTCCTCTTCATGACTTTTTCTAAAAAGTCATTTGTTAATTTTTAGCACAAAACAAACAAGCTTTTAATGACTTAAATAATTTACCAAATATTCAATTAAGACTCATTAAATCTTTATCAAACACTACCTAACAGTCTTTCGTTGTTAGAGCGAGAAGACGCAAAACACTCAAACTGATCCTAAATTTATCAAATAATACATGCGGAAGTCGCTTAATAAGAATATTGATAATAAGATCAACGGGCTTGGCTCAATACAAATTATACTAACATTAACAATAATGTCACATATGGATTTTCTTCTCTAAAGTATAAGTTAACATTTTCTTCTAGTAATAACAAAAAGAAAGATTAATAATTCTTTTACCTAATCCATTGTTTCATATGATCAGTTATCGAGTGACAACTATGTTTTTTACCCACGATCTATTGTTAAAAGACGTGACCAAATATGCTACATGTCGAAAAAGATTTTTTTTTTTTTTTGATAAAACAATTTTTATGACTTGTAACATGTGAGTAGAGTAACCGATGAGTTGACCCGACGGTAGGGGTTTAGTCCCTTAGGACGAAAGTGTCTAGAGGTCTTGAGTTCGAACTCTAGGGAGAAAATTAATCCTTCATTGGCCACGGAAGTTCACCTGCGATGACTCCGGGCTATCTAAAAGGATAGTCGTCTTGGATTAGTTGGCTTGCAATGTCAAGTCAAAACACAAGTATATATATATAAAAAAAAACCTGTGAGCAGGAGTAGTATTATGATCTAGCTAAGATAATTGATACGGTGTTAATTAAAAGTTAAAACTCAAGTTCGACTATAAAACTTTACATCTTTACCGTCAAGATTTGAATAAATTTTTCCGGCTATCTATCCGTATGTTTGAGCCGATAATTGGAGAACGCTTACGAGTGTACGTAGCTTGAAACAACTCGACATACGAATGTTAGACTCATTTTCGAACAAGTCATGACCTGTCTTTATTACAAAAAATAAAATAAAATAAATGGAACAACCTTAGGTAATAGGCCTCAACGACTATACATGATTACATGTAGTGTTGAGCATCGGGTGACTTGAACAGAACCAAACCGAAATCAGATATTGTGGAAGACATGAACCGCGAACCGAACCGAGGTGACTTGGTTCAGTTTGTTTTTGTCTCCGCCCGTTCGGTTTGGTTCGATTTAGGTGTGTTTTTTTCGGTTTTGGCTCGAATCAAACCGAAACTGAAAATCATAAATATATAGAACCGGAAACCAAACCGAATATGGTCGGTTCGATTTCAGTCGGACCGGTTCGGCTTTTTGATTCGGTTAGGCTCGGTTATTTTTGAAATTTACATGTTTTCTAAGACCCATGTTGTGAACCCAATCAAATTGATATTTTGTAGTTAGGCTTGAACCGTTATTGGGCTCATACAAGCCCAAAGATAATTCTTAGCCCATTAAACTGGTCTATATAACTTAAATTATCATCTACACCCAAATAAACCACGATTTACCCTAAATTTTACTAGTATTTTAAATATTAACATTTTCTGTTTCTCAGGTTATTGCATGCAAGCTCTTGACAATAACTGAAATTATCGTGCCATTGGAACGTAAAATAATCAAATATTGTCCGAGTTTGTGAGATTCGTGTGAATATGAAATAATTATTACACGAATAAGATCGATCGATCGATCTCGACTTATATGAAAAACATGCCATGCTACTTAACTTCTTTGTGTTTCGATTAAGGGTACAATTTCAGTCATACCAAATTCAAAGACGTGTTTGATTTTTTAAAAAGGGACATATAAAAAAAAGATAGAAAGCTAAGTAAAGTGGTTCATTTTCATGTCATTCATATCCACTAGACACTTACACTAATGGGAAATGATTCATTCATTCAAAAGTTGTTGTCATCCAAGAGAAGTAATAACCATATATATCGACTCTAAATTTAAAAGTTTTATTGACATGATATACAATATTACTATAAGATTAAGCTAACATGAGTTTATTTGCTCATTTTGTTTTTTTGGAAAAAGGTTTCCCCGTTAAATTTATTACTCTAAAAAACAGTTAAGTACAACGAATGTGGATGAAACCCGCACCTCAGCCCAAAACTAGGCTAAAACAAACACACCAACTTTGCTTTAAACCTAGCCTGTCATAAGAATTACATGCCACACTTACATGCAAAAGTAGTAATTTTCTTTATGGTTGATCACATATGCAAAAGTAGTAATTTTCTGTGAGAATGTTGAAATGTTTACATCAACCTTTCAAAAAAAGGAAAGGATGATTATACTGGCTTTGATTTTGTGTGAGGGTAGATTAAAACTTCAAACCACGTGATACACACGGTCAAAAGTTCGAAACATGTGGTTACCAACATAAGTAGTACTCCCTTCGTCCAAAATTAATACTCTCTTTTTGTTCATCATATTGCCTGTTTATCTTGCACGTCATGATATTAAAATTGTAAACTTTGATCAAAGTTTTGATCCAAAAAGAACAGTGGCACAGCTTGTTACTCGTTTGCTTTTCATCTTTCTGTAAATTAAACTTTTTTATAAAAATAAAACCTTTAATTAATCGTATAAAAGAAAAACTGTCATTTTGTAAAAAGTAATAAAGAAAAAACAATACTAATTATGTTTTTCTTTAACATGCTTTTAAAAAAAATTATTTTGAGACGGAGAGGGCATTGATTTTTCTTATTAAGGCTATGTTCACTAGCTTGTGATGTATATGTGTCGTCAAAGTTCTCATATTTCATTTTTTTTGGTATACTTGGGTTTTTGAGTCAATATTGCGAGTCGGCTAATCTTAGAGCGACTATTCTTTTGGATAGCTCGGAGTCTGCGCAGGTGAACCTCCGTGACCAATGTGGGATTAATTTTCTCCCCAGTGTTGGAACCCAAGACCTCGCTTTCGTCCTAAGAGACTAAGTTCTCATATTTCATATTTCATGTGAACATGTATCATGTGAACATCCTAATTATCTTTCAATGACATATTTTTTTACAATGTAAGTTGTTTTGTATTTAATTTGATATTGATATCCCCGCGGTTGGGAAACAAAAATTAATAACACAAATGTAAGTTTTGTAAAATGATTTTACTGGTTAATTTTGTGATTGTGATTTAAAGTTTTTGGTATAAAATGATTGAATTGAGTAGGTAATTTTTTTTTGTATGTATATATTTTTAAAAAATTATGAGATTTGTTTAAGAATGTTTGGAATGAGATTGTTAATGTGTAGATTGTTGAAGATTGATTCTAATATTAAAAAATTTGTGGGAATATAATTTGGTTATTTATTTAAATAGTTGGGTAAGGTTTTGGCAGATGGGGGTAGGTTAATTTATTTATTTGAATAAGTTTTTTGGGAAATTTATTGGATCATCTATTAAAAATTTATAGTAAAGAAAATAATTATTGGAAATGATATTTTTAATATTTAATAGGTTATTGCCTGTGTAAAGATTAATAAAATTTGATAAAATGTGGAAATGAAAAAGAGATGTGTATGGAGTGATAGTTTGTGTAACAAATTGTAATTATTGAGGGAAGATGATATTAGGTAATAAAATATTAGGGGGTGTAGTATATGTTGAATAATAATAGATTATTGGAGGGTTTGAGGATTAAGTTTTACGGGTGTGTAGTAATTAGATTAGTATAGTGTTTTGTGAGGAGTTTGGGGTACTATGGTTTGAATTATTTAGTGAAATTTTGTGTGGGGTAGATAATTGGTAAATAGGGAGGGGATTTTGGAGATTGTTGGGGTGTAGTTGAGGTATTAGTTTGGTGAGATGGATAGGTATTTGTAATTGGTGTGTTTAAGTTTAAGTTAAGGTGTGTTATTTTGGTGTTAGTTAGAATGTGTTTTATGATAGTTGTAGTGGAATTCTAGTGATTTAAGGAATGATTTGTTTTAGAATTTAAAATAGTGATTTTTTTTGGTTATTTTATAGAATTGTGAGATGGTATATAAGTGGAAAACGAGGTTTGTTTTATAGAATTTTGGGTGGTGAATTAGTTTAATGAGTTGAGATAGTATGGGTTTTAGAAAATTATATTTTTATGAGTTGGGTTTAATTGTATGTTGTTATATAATTAGGTGAGTGTTTTTGAGTTATTTGTGTTTGTGGTTTGGTAGTAAGGTATTATTGTTGGTTATTTGTAGAAATAATTAGGTTTGTGTAATTTTTGGTAATTTTTGTGGTGTTAGGAAGGTTACCAATTATCTCATCCCAAGCCTTTCTCCTAGAAGGAGACATCCCAACCTTGACACCAAGATAAGAGAACGGAGTGGAAAAAGTAGAACACCCAATAATGTTAGCTGCCGCAAGAACTTCCTCATTAGAGACTCCAATGCCCATGAGTTTACTCTTAAGAATATTGATTTGAAGACCCGAAGCCAAAAAGAAGCATTTGAGCATACGAACTATGGTAAGGATGTTTGCTCTATCCCATTTGCCAATGAAGACTGCGTCATCAGCATAGAAAAGATGAGATAACGTCAACGAATCATCAAATCGGATACCCTTAAAAAGATCAGCATTTATGATATTATTGAAAGAAAGATGCAAACTTTCCATAACTAAGATGAACAAATAAGGAGATAAGGGGTCTCCTTGCTTCAAACCCTTGTGGAACTTAAATTCAGCGGTCGGACTACCATTAACAAGAATAGATCCCATAGCCGACGAAAGACATCCTTGAATCCATCCTCTCCATTTAATGCCAAACCCAAAGTTTCTTAAAATAATATCTAAGAAGTCCCATCTCACAGAATCAAAAGCCTTTTCAAAATCCACTTTAAAAATCATGGCTTTCGATTTATGAGCTTTGCACCAAGAAATAAGCTCATTTAAGATGAAAGGACCGTCAAGAATTTGACGGTTGGATACAAAAGCAGATTGAACATCACTAATAAGCTCAGATATTACCATCTTAAGACGATTAGCCAAAATCTTAGAAACGATCTTGTAAAAACACCCAATGAGACTAATTGGCCTGTAATCTTTAACAAACTTCGCATCATGTTTCTTAGGGATTAGAGCAATGAAGGATGAATTACATCCAGGAGGGAACTTTCTTGAGATGAAAAACTCACGGATCGCATTAACAAAATCATGCTTAAGAATATCCCAAAAAGTACGAATAAAATCAAATGAGAAACCGTCCGGACCTGGCGATTTATTGGTTCCGCAATCCCAAACAATAGAGCATGGGTTGGAATGTAATCGTATTTATCTCTATAGATATATGCATGATATATATTGTCTAATTAGAAGATGATACACCAACGTGACATAAATGACAGTTTATACATTGTGATAGCTATTATAGAATTGGCAGAACTAATATCATAATGATTAATGGTGTGTCAATATTGACAATGTGAAGTGTGGAAACTAGAGGGGGAGGGGTTGAAAAGTTTACAGGTTCGTTTTACATTTTAAAAGTTTGCTTTCAAAATACTTAGATTCGAGTTGTATGTTCAACCAATCAACGATATGAATCAACAATGTAAATATCTAAACTAGTACTAAATAACAATGACAACAATATAAAGAGATAAGGAAAGGAACAATCAAACTAAGACGCCAAGATTTATAGTGGTTCGGCTATGAAGCTCCTCTTCGCCCTACTCAATCCCCGAATATCCTACTCGAGATTTCATTATGTCCGTTTACACGTCGCTTACGTTATTTTTCGACACTAAGCTAAATGTCGAGTCCTAATCTTAGCTAGAACTAATCTACCACTTACAAGCACTACACACTCACAAGATCTATACATTTGGATAACACACAAAATCTGAATCACACAATTACAAAACCTAATTACAACAATAAGATTTGATACTGTAGAAAGAAGAAGAGGAGATGATCACTAATAACACATCGTTTCTTGGCGAATACGAATGTTCTTCTCTTGCACTTGATAGAAGAATGAGAAAGATGAGATTAGATCACTTGAAACAAGATCAAACAATGTTAGTGATCAAGAGACTTAGAGAGAGAAAGAATGTTTTTAGAGAGAGAAAGTTATCTGAAAAATTCATGCAAAGAGGTATCTTTTTCTACTATAAATAGTACAATATTTATAGACATGATTTCCAACGGCTAACTGGTGGCGGTCCCAGCGGTCTCAGATATATCTGGGGGCCGCCAGGCCTATAAGGGGGACGCCACTAGAGTACGCTCATGTTTTTGTCTTTTTATGAAGAATGTTGTATCTGGTATAGAAGCTTCCATTTTGGGGGGAAACCATATTCAAATTTTATTATTTAAATCAAACATTTTCTTTTATGAAAAAGTATTTTTGTATATTTATTTTGTAGAAATACTTTTGTGAAAATGTAATGTAATGGTTAAGAAAAAATATTTTCTTGATCATTAATCATGCTTAATGATTTGTTTGTACATACCTTAAGTGATTAATCTTAGGAATAGAATTTTACGATTAATAATTTGTAAACGTTTATTTTTATCGTAAACGTTTTTACCTTTTGTTATTATCAAAACGTTCAGAGGTCGAAAAATATAAATAACGTTTTTAGACATTATTTGTATTAACAATCTCCCCCTTTTTGATGATGACAAAATATAAACTCATTTTGTATAAAAATAAATGTTTCAATATTATTAATGAGTTTCATTCCATTTCGCTCCCTTTTTGTCGAATTCAAAAAGGATGATCGTCGAATTGTTGTAGAAAGAAAGAAGTCGACGATATCAAGACTCCCCCTTGATGTAGGCTCCCCCTCGTTTGGGGCATCAAGGGATCGATCTTACAAAAATTGTTTGCTACAAAACAAAGTTAGAGGTACAAGTGCAAGACAATATATCTAGGTGATGGCAATATCATGACAAATGTCTCAAGGATAATCAAACTTCTAAGTAATTCATAAAGTGATTTCATTTATCATTCCAATAAGCTCATACAATCATCATAGATGACAAGCTTAATACAAGAAAAGATGAGCATGCATAACATAAATATTAAATTAAGTTTAGACTAGTTGATTCTTGATTCATAAGAGATGCCATAATCAAAAGATGGATGGTCGATTATTTAAGTAGATTAATGATATGAGAATCATTAATTAAAAAGGGAAAAGGATGAGGTTGGTGAAACATGGTTTAGAGGAGTGCGAGTTTGAGGTATGAGACGGGTAAGAAGAAATTGAATGAAGTTGATTTCATTTCTCAAGGAGTGGAATTGGTTTCTAGAATACTTCCAACAATGACAAAAACTTGAGTGAAATTCAACTTGAGCATGAGAGGGAGGATGAATTGGTTGTGGTGGTGGTGAAGGTGGTGCATGAATGTAGGCATTGGATGGGTTAGTGTGTGAATCAAAAATGGTGGAGATGTTATGAAGTTGGTTAATCATTTGATCTCTTAGTGGATTATAGGATGGTGGTGACGGAGATTGAAGATGGACTTTTGGAGGAAATGGAGGTGAGTCATTTTGGGAAGGAGGTGATGATTTTGGAGTGGATGTCTTGTGTCGGTAACCCGAAATCACTCACTTCACATACATAGTACACGAATTGATAAGAGAACAAGTAGGAAGAACTAGAGAGAGAAAGTAGAAAAGAAAGAGAATGGTTGAATTGCACAAAGTGTGAAAACTTACAATGAGAATCAACACCCTCTTCACACTTGGAGATGGGTATTTATACCTAGACTCCTTAAGTTGGACACCTAGCTTTTCTAACATGGGCTGGGCTCGGGTTTTGGTTGGGCTTAAGCCTGATACACGTGACCAATTAGATTACATAAACGAGCCCGATTACCCTTTATAGCCTATTACAACATATAGTTAAGTAAAGACTAAGCTTCCATGATTAGTAGCCGAGCTTCCTTGTTTGACTCAATATTTTAAGGCTAACAATCTCCCCCGAAGCGAGGCTTCCTGTAGATTCTAAGCTTCCATGTTTGAAAACATATTTTGAGGCTAATAATCTCCCCTAATGTGTGGTCTTCGAATTTCTAAGGTGAGATCTTGAATCTTGCTTCCTTGAACTTTTTGAGATTGCTTTGTAATTGAGTTCTTGAATTTTTGGTCTTTATTATGTTGTAGGCTTGTTCCTTCATGCTTTGTGATCTTTGATCTTGAGCCTTTGTCATTGTCTTTTGACTTTGTCTTTTGTTCCGAGATCTTTAAATTTTTCCCTTGTTTGTCTTGATCGTTTTTGCCATCTTGCGATCTTGTGTCTTGACCAACATGCTCATACTTTGTATCATCTTAAAAGCTTGCTAATAATCTCCCTTGATAGACTTGATATCTTAAAGGAAGATCTTGTATATCAGAGCTTGCGAAAGTCTTTGTCTTTGAGTTTGTGCTTTCTTGATTCTTGAATCTTGATGCTTATAGTATGTCTTTGTAGTTTAAGCATGAACATGTGGTAATGAGTCAGACTCTTTCTGTTATCTTGTATTTTACCACTGACCACTTCCGTGAATACTCTTTTCCCCCGCACCCTCTGGAATGAGGCTGCAACACCGTCGTTTGTACTTGCATTAGAATGTTAGTGATAAATAGTAAATATAGACGAATATGGCTTTGTCATTCATCGAGATTCGGTTGCATCCGTGAGGACCATTTAACAGTATAAATATTGTACATGTGATTAGGTAGGTTCAATTTGGAAGAACCTCTTGACAGGGTTTCCAGCTCAAAGTGTTAGAACCTCTAACGCATATGCATTAGATTCACTGTACTTGCTTGTTCTCAATACCGAAACGTCTCAAAGCAGACAACACGATATGAGTGAATCAGATAGTTACTATCTTTCGGATTGAGTCGTCAATTTATTTGCTAGACTGAATCGATATCCAGTTGACACAAGCTTGATTCATATAGAATCTCGCAAGTCACCTACCTGGTATGTGCTTAATTACACATACCATTTTCCTTTAAAAATGGACTTAAATGACCAAAAAAACGTATCTAAAATACATTGTATTTGTTTTACCGGCTGGAAGCTTCTGTGTTTGCATTTACATAGTGTAGGAAAGGTATAATCACAAAAAAAAGAACAAAAACAAAGCCAAAACCGACAAAACCAAGCACGGGAATGAAAAGAGCGTGAAAAGTCAAAGCAAAGTCAACCAAAAAGTCAACAAAATTCAAAGTCAAAGTCAACCCCGGGATACGGAAACGGACCTATTTCACTGTTTTTTTTTCCCATTTCTTATATTATGAGCATCGAAAAACAAACCCAAAAACCTAAAATTGTCAAAATGGACCAACCCGGGGCCACCTTATTGGGCCGGGTCAGCCCACTACACTCTTATAATCCCTAAAACCTTTAAAATCCCATTTAATCCAAAACACAACCTAGGCCCAATCCAACCCTTTAACGTCTGCTAACCCAACACCCTTATAACCTTTAGACCGTTAGTCCTTAAGGACTAACAGTGTCAGTCCAAAAGGACTAACGGTGCAAACACCCATACAAACTCAGGGACCAAAAGTATAAATTCCCCAAACCTTTCACCCCTTATTCCCCAAAAACAATTACACCTATGATCCTTTTCCCTAACACCCGTTACAATTAAACCTAACAGTACACCACTCCCATTTCCCGCCACTACTATTCATTGTCTCTTCCACAACCGTTCAAATAACCCTCAATCCCACTCACCCTAAAATCACTCACAATTACCCCTAAATCCCCTTAAACCATGACCCACTCACCCACTTCCCGCCAAAACCCAATACCCACTGTCCCCTGTCACTATCCCTTGCCCTGCTCCCAAAAACATCACTCTCACCCTTCAACCCCACTCATAAAACAACAAATTCCACCTTGGCAATCCCATGGGAGCTTATTGGACAAAATTGATCAAGGGTTGTGATGCAAAGGTTTGGTGAACAAGCAAGATGGAAGGCTGAGATTAAGTTTTGGTTTTCCTCTCACAACAGAAACATAACAAGCACAAAGTAAAGAAGACCCTGCAGTTTTTAGCATTTGCTATAAATAGTTTAGGATTTTCATTGTAATGGCATCTAGTGTAATTTAGTCTTAGGAGTAGTGTAACTCGTTTCTACTTATTTTTTTTGCTTATTTTACTTTACTGTACTTTTAAATTCAAAGCCTTGTAACCTACTTTTAAAAGATAATGCAAATTCAAGTTTTCAAGTTATTTCAAAATATGTTCTATTAATGTCTTTATGCACTTAAGCTTTGATTTGGTTACTAGTCATTTCCATAAGCTCTAATAAGCTTATACACCCTGTCTTACTCATAAAAGCTTTAACAAAAGCTTTTTATGAGTTTACTGTTTCATTAAAGCAAGAATTGGAATTTCAGCTTATTAGATGAATAAGCAATTTTGGATCCCTCTATATTGTTTAATTCTTATGGCGTCACTCGATTATCGTTTGAATCCTATTTACACGATTAAAGAGTGTTCGTCTTGTGGATCTTTGTATAATAAAGAATGTTTTTGTTCGAATATGAGTTCCGTTGGCAAATTTGTTCATGATTCTAATAAAGCTCCCGACTCACCACCACATCCCCACACGTTTTCGTCCAACCAACGTCATTGCTTTCATTGTAAAGATGTGTTAGGAGATGGTGAATTTTGTCAACAATGTACTTGCATGAGGTGTGGAAGTGGTCTTAGCAAAGGACTTTGTTTGATTTGTGCTTCAAGATATGGAAATAATCCGAATCCGAATTCTTTAAATGATTCTCCAAATATTTCCGAAAATGTTTCACAAAGTCCTCCACTAATCGACCATCATTGTTGTTACGGGTGTGGTGATTCGTTAGATGGTATCTTTTGTCAACGATGTACTTGTGAGTCTTGTGGGAACGGTGCTCATTATGGTTATAATTGTCCACCGCAAGTTCCGATTATCTCTAATCCGGAACCATGCAACAATCAAACCGTTGATGAGCTCCCACAAACTTTGCCAAGTTTCAATCCGACATGCTATTCTGGAGATGGAAGTTCATTCACTTATGATTCCACTCCTAATTTTGTCGATGATTCTCCTAACGTTTTCAACCCACCTTCACAACCACCGACGTATTCTTGTGAGTTTTGTGGGAACGATGCTCATTATGGTCACGATTGTCCACCTCAAGTTCCGTTTAACTATAATCCGGAACCGTGTTACAATCAAGACTTTAATTTCCCACAAAATTTTCAAAGTTTTCAACAACAATATATTTGTTGTACCCGCTGTGGGGGCCCGCATGAGACTTTTCAATGTCAACAAGTGATCTTCTATGAGCCTTGTTGTGAAAATTGCGGAGGTCCTCATGCGACTTTTGAATGTCAACCGATGAATCAAAATTTTTACGATCATAATTCTTCCGGTCTTGACCAATTTCAACCCTCGCAATCTGTCATCGATCATCTAAACTTTCAACAAAGGATGAATGATTCAATGATTGAGCTTCGTGAGACGTTTCAAGCATGGTTACAACAACGTCAAGAACAAGTGGTTAATCTTGATTCTTATACTCCTGAGCCTTCGCAATATTAGAAGATTCCCATTTACTACGATGATGACGATGACGAGGAAAGTTCTATTCCCTTGAGAGATATTATTATTTCTGGACTTCCTCCGTGTATTGCAATCACACCCGTTTTAACAACCAAGGAGCCCGTTGACTCTCTCATAATGGAGGATGAGCATCTTGACACTATTCCGGCAATGGAATCGGATGAATTCATAAAGTCTAGTGCTGAGATCCTTGTCCCAACCCCAAGTAAGTCCGAGGATGCTTCCGACGGTGTGTGTTATTTTCCCGTTTATGATGATTTTCCCAAGAGTCATCTTGTTACTTTCTCTAACCCTCTCTTCGATATCGATGATGATTGTACCTCAAGTGATGATGAGTCATTTTCCAAGGAGGACGTTCCAATGGAGAATTTTAAATTTTTCTCTAATCCTCTTTTTGATCTTGATGAAGAAATCATTTCTACCGAGGTGAATCTAATTCAAAATGAGGTGTTAGAAAGTATCACTTCAATTCCCATGGGAATTGATTCCTTTTATGCCTAATCCAATCTTATAGAATCTTTGCTTAATCGAAATACTTCGATTGATTCTTCTTCTAAGATTGATTCTCTTCTAGATGAGTTCGCCGGTGAACTCACTCTTCTCAAATCAATTCCACCGGGAATTGATGATGACAACCTTGATCCGGAGGGTGAAATTCATCTAGTTGAGAGATTGCTTTATGACAACTCATCTCCTCGCCCTCCGGAAGAGCTTAATGTGGAAAATTCTATCGAGTCTTTCTTTCCATCTCCTATCCCCATCGAGGATAGTGACTCTCTCATGGAGGAGATCGATGTTTTTCTTGCTTCGGATGGATCAATACCACCGGGTATTAAGAGTGATGATTACGACTCGGAAGTTGACGATAATTCTACTTCCCTTCCCGAGTTCGAATCATTTCATGTTGATTATCCCGATTCGGGAGATTCAACCATTGATGTGGTGGAAGACATCCCCGTTGATGTGCCTAACATTTTGCCCACCCATCCCACCCTTCATATGGATTTCGACTTCATTCCTTCTCATAATGATCTCGGATCCGATCTTGATGTTTCTTCTCCTTCCGGAGATAGAAACAAGATTTACGATCCGGGGATATGCATTGAAGTCGAATCCACAAGATTTCTTGCTACTTTTTCCCCCGTGATTGATACTTTACTTCCATTTTCATCCGAAAATGAAGACAAAGTTTTCAATCACGGTGTTCTTGCTACAAAGGAGAAATCTCCTCCTTCTTCATCACATCGGCGCTTTAAAGCTTCCAAGCTTTTTCATCATAAAAGCCCGATGTTGATTCATGGAGAGAACACTCCTAATTTGGGTGTTCGTCATCTCCATTTCTATCCCCCTTGACCAGCTCAAGTATGGGGGGATCGGGTCAAGCTAAGTGACCTTAAACAAGCGCTTCGTGGGTGGCAACCCATGCTTATCCTAATATAATATTAGTAGTAGTAATGAATAAGTGTTTTATGACGTGAGGAGGTGTGCCTCTTCCATTCTCGTGTTTTGTGTTGTGTTGTATGTCCAGGATTGCCCGGATTTTTGAAGTCTCTCGTGCTCGCGGTTTTTGTCCTTCGTTCACTCGAGCTTCACATCCTCAGCTTCATTATGGGAATCCAATATCCAAATCTTATCGACTAACGTTTATCTTTAAGCATACTTAATAAACGGCTTAGGATTTACGTAGAGACCCTTCTTAAAACATTGAGGACAATGTTTAGTTCTAGTATGGGGGGATCTATCGATTTGATTTTGCCTGCAGCCGTTGTTTTCACGTAATCCCGTTTTTACCACCAAAATACCAAAAAAATGAAAATTTTTAAAAAATTTCAAAAACAAAATAAGTGTTTTGTCACAATTTTGACTTTCCTGCTGGGTAGAATAAGAATAAATTTTGACTCGATCGAGCGTGTTGAGCTCTAGCTTGTTCCTTAACTTTTAGACTAAGCATTCGCGGATCTTTGCGAAGAACAAAAAATGATAGAGTTAATTATGAGTTGGATGCTAAACAAGGATTAGTTGGAAATCTTAAGAGCTCATAAGTGTAGTTTGTGGCTTTTTCTCCCATAAGCTTCTAACCGGACTAATAATACGTGCTCTCTTCGAAAATTAAACTTAAATCAACAATTTTTGAAGTATAGTCGATATCAATAATTTTAGTTCAAATTTATACTTAAATTTTCTAAAAAGAAATTTTCTCTATATCGTGATATTATATGTTAAAAAAAGAAAAAAAAAGAAATAATAAGGTAATAATAATAATAAACTGTGGGCTAATAAAAGTTTACTGCATCTTGCCGGCTCACAACCGATGTTGCAGTCTTCTAAATAAGGCACATAGTAATTATCCGAGACTGATAAAAGTTTGCTGCATCTTGCCGGCTCACAACCGATGTTGCAGCCTTCTAAAAGGTCGAGGATTTCCTTAGTTTAAAGGATGTATAATTATATTAAGTGTAATATATTTGATTTAATAAATATAGGGAAAATCTCTTTTTCTTAAATTTAAATATGCTTTTGAACTAAGACTATTTCGTTTTAAGTTGTGATTTTATGTATATACGGGAAATCCAAGGGTTTTGAAACCGAAGGTCTGTGAGTCCCGATACTAGTCTCTGTGGGGTGTCAAAAGCCTGGTCACTTAGCCGCAAGGTTGGGATGTGCCAAGACGAAAGTCGCTACATGGGATGATCTCGCCTTCAAACTCATTACTTTTGGGTGGAACGTGAAGCATAGAAATTTTGCAAAACGTTGATCCATGGTTGAAATTCGAAATAAGCACATTCACCTAAGATATAATAATTACCGGGAGCGAAAAATTCACAAATTACAAGTATGAGTAGTGTTAGCATCTTAACTTATATTTAACGGTGATTTCGTTTTAAGCTTGGTTTGGAATAAGTGAAAAGTCAGGAACGATGAATTTATCTTTTTGGGGCATTTTAGGATTGAAATGTGTCCTGTTCTATGACCCTAAAAGTTATGAAAATAACGAAAGTCAAACATGTTAGTTGTTGCTTAAAAAGAAAAGTACAAAAAATGAGAAAAATGAAAAGAACAAAAATATGTGTAGGAATAAGTGTATATATTTAAAAATGGTCAAAACGGGGCTTTTCAAAGCTATTGATTCTTTAATTCCCCTTGATGAACACTTAGCTACTTTTCGAGGTAATTAGTCGAGGAGGATTGAGATTCTTAGTTTTCTTAAGTGTTTACTTATAGCATTGCGTGAGGACACAACAATAGTTTAGTATGGGAGATTTTGGTATGTGTTTAATTACACATACCTTTTCCCTATAAAAACAGACTTAAGAAACCAAAAATACATTGTATTTGTGTGTTTTGCATGTGTATTGTGCAGGAAACGGATATCCGAGAAAAGGACAAAAACGAAGCCAGAACAACAAAACCGAGCACGAGAACGGAAAGAGCGTGAAAAAGTCAAAAAGTCAACCAAAGTCAACCCCGACAAAGTCAAAGTCAAAGACGGAGCCGAAACCGAATAAATACTTAATGGGCCCACCCGCACCCATCTAATGGGCCGGGTCAGTCCATTAATGTATCATATGAAGACAAACACAAATAAAAGGGCCCAATCCCCTTTTATTTTATACTCGGCCCGGCCGGGTCAGCCCATTAATGTATCATATGATGACTTAGAAGCTAAAAAGGTCCAAATCCATTTTATTTTATACATGGCCCAATTTGAAAGCCCAAAACCCTTTGAACACTTAACTGTGTTAAGCCCTACTTTTAAGTCTGTTAGCACCACAAGGACTATCCATGCAATAACTCTATATAAACTCAAGGGCTGCTTCTGCCAAACCCCTTATAACTTTACACCACACAGGACGATCTATGCAAACACATATAACAAAATGGGGGGCCAAACTTGCCAAATCCCTAAACATTTACCCTGTTTCCCCCAAAACATATGAACCCAATTTTCCGCCATTAAACTATTCAATCCATCACTAATCAGATTTCACACCCTGTCATCAAGACAAAACATTGTCACTCTCCCATAACCTACCTTTCCTTTTAACCCCACATCACAACAGTCCAAGTCCACCATGCAACCTACACCCACTGATTGGAACAAATAGAATCAAGGCACAGATTTGCTACCTGGAGGGCAAGAGGATTAAAGGGTTGTGATTGAGTTTTGATACTCCTTACACAACAAACACAACTATGCTTTGTAATCAGCCTATTTATAAAGGCTTATTTTTCAGTTGAAAAATTAACTAGGAGTAGAAGTAGCTTAGTATAGTTTAGATTTTCCAGCTTATTTGTATTTTATTTTTAATACACCATGTCATTTTCTTTTAACTTATGAAATTTCAGTTTCTTAAAGTTTTTCCTTACAAATCTGACTCATTAGGCTTGTAACTGCTTATTTCATCTTGCTTATTTTTTATGCTTAATTTTTAGTTCTAATAGCTTATATGTGCTTATTTTTCCTTAATCTTGATCTGTTTTGAGTTTTCTTAAGAATTCCTAACCTGTTTAAGCTAAAAAATGAAATTTAGCCTCTTTAAGGGGTGTTTGGGTCAAGAGTCCAAAACGGGTCAAATTAGTCTTAATTTATTTTTGGGTCTCAAGTTAGTTTTTATAACTCAAATTAGTCCTCATTAGTAGTTTTCTTAAACTAGGTATTAGCATTGTTAAGTTTTATGGTTGTTTTGTTAGAATTCCAAGTCTGCTAATATATTGTGTTTTCAAACTACTTATTTAGAAATTTCTTCTTTAAGTGTAGTTATTGTGATTTGAAATGGTTCCTTTAACATCAAAATGAACCTGTTAGAAGTCATTTTGCTTGGATTGGCCTGTTGAGATCTTTGAGTTCAAAATTAGTCAAGATTGGTTGAGTATATTTAAATGTCCAAAGCTGCAGTTTATATTATGTCATATTCTAGTTTATCTTTGGTCAAAATTGGTAAAATTTAGCTTATTAAGGCTTAATCTCAATCTGTTTCAAGCTTGTAAGTTGTCAAGAGTATTGTTAAGTCTTAATTGTTAGCTGCAAAGTAGCCATTTAGTTGCCCTTAGGAAATCCTGAGTTCTAATACTTGTCTGATATCCATTTCTTTTAATGATCTAGCTTATATAGTTGATTTAGACTGCCTTATTTTTGCCATTTATGAGTCCTCAGTAGATATTCTATCTTGATGTTTTCACTTGTACTTTAGATTGTGCTTAAGACCCTTAGAATTTTACCTAGAAAGTAGCTGTTCGCTTTTTGTTTTCCTTTTCACTGCATACTGTCTTAACTTTAAGCCCTTTTCAGCTTATTCTGCTTTTAAATTCTTGTCTTAAGAGCTTAATATGTTCTAGGGATAGCTGGGTACAACTTATTTTCCTTTCCTTGAGCTTTGTAAGTCTAAAAATGCAAACAATTTTGGCTCTTAAGTCACTTAGTGTAAAAAAACCAAACCTGTATTTAATTCTTAATTTCCCTGGCTTATTTCAAGTTTTATAAAAAGTTGTTTTTATTAAGGTTGCTTATTTTTATGTCTTTTATAAGTTTTTAAAAAGAAAAAGTAAAAAAAAAATGATTAGCAAAAAGGAAGGCCATGGGGGTCGAACCCATGACCTCCCCTTTACATAGCACACGCCTTAGCACAAATACACAATACCAACTGCCCTAGGGTCTTTTTCAGGTTATATCTTGCAACATTTAATATTTAAGGTTGTTTTTCCAGTTTTGTTTAACAACTTATTTTAGCTTATTTCTGGCTTATTTCGTTAAGCTGTTTAGACCAATTTATTTTTCTTAGGTTTAGCATTAATCAAAGCACTTTTCCTTAATTTTTTAGTTTTTTCCCATTTCATCTAGTATTTTTAATTAATTTTTCTTATTAAAACTGTTTTTAATTCATAAAAAATTAAAAAAAATCAAAAAATATAATTCTTTTTTTAAAAATTTTCTTTTATCGTTTAGGACTTAGGAAAATTAAATTTACATTCGTAGGGTCAAAATTGTAGAATTCGGTTTTTTAAAGAACGGGTTTAGGATCTCGTTCTCGTTTTTGTGTTTTTAATTTAATTGCCTTCATTTTTATGTTCCCGTAGACTTAGGATTTACTTTCCCATGCCTTACTTATGATTCCCATAGAATTAGGTTTTATTTATTTGCCTTATTTTGCTTCCCGTAGATTTTTAAGTTATATCCCGTTGCCTTAATTTGTATTTCCCGTAGATTTAGGTTTAAATTCCTGTACCTTTATATGATTTTCCCGTAGAATTTAGAATCCAAATCAAATCCTTTGTCATTCAAGCATCCAAAAGTCAAACCAATAACGTAACCCTCAATGTCACGCCTCGTTGGGAGAATGACCCGGGAGATTTTAAATATTTGATATAATTACCCCTAAAAAGGCAATTATCAGTAGGTCACGGACCATGGTAGCTCGAACCAAAAATTGGGATTCCCGTTCTTTCCACCAACCTAGAATATCCAAATTCTCAAACTCTTCAATGGTCATTTGAGACAAAAAATCAGATCTTTGGTACCTTCCGAGCTTGCTACTAAGGGTGTTACATCGAGCTCATTTTGTATTCTCACTTCTTAAAATATTATACACTCGAATTGACTCGTAATTACCATGAGAACTCGAACCCACCTCTTGATGCATAATATGAATATGTGAAGAACTTGAACCATATTTTGTTAAATAAACTTGAAACATTTTGTCAAAATCATCGTTAAAGCGAGCATATTGACGAGAAATATAATGCGGTTCATCTTCGGTCAAACCCAAATCATAAGTAATGTACATAATTAAAGTCTCAACCCTTTTTTGGTTTAGAACTGGGTTCAAAGAGGCAGCACAAGTTATAACGGGAGGCAATTTTTTAAAATATTTTTTAAACTTTTCTTTCATTGATTTCTTCATATTTTCGAACAAATCACTTTTGGTTTCAAATCGTTTATTTTTTATGTCATTACAAAATGTTGTTTTAATACTAAACAACTTGTAGGATAGTAGCATTTTTAAAAACCCGAAGCGAACAAGTTGTATAGTAAACCAACATGAATCGGGATAAGGCAGAACCAAATTATGTTGTGCAAGGTGGTCATGAAACACTTTTAAAGTATCTCTTTGTCGTAAAGCACATTCAAACATGTTGCTAGTAGAATTTCATCAGGTGGGTATGTCCCAATTCGAACATAACCAAATGGCATTTTCATCGTTACAAAACTACATATATCTATGATATCGTTTATTACTACTACTAAAAGTATCCTTTAACATATTTTTAAAGGCATTTTTTGTTGGCGCGATAACATGTAACCCGTCTTTCATAACCAAATCAATGATATGTGCTACACATCGACTATGAAAAAAGACACCGTTGCAAACCGGTTTGTATTTTAGTTTTGATTAATCAAACGCAACGGTGTTGTTTGACGCATTATCAAAAGATATAGAAAAAATCTTTTCTTCTAAATTATACGTTTTGATGATATAATCTAAAATATCATATAGATTATCACCAGTATGGGGGTATCCAAACAATTAAAAGACAATCATACGCTTCATCATTACCCACGTGTTGTGATTTACCCAATGAGCGATAACATAAAGATACGAATCCGGTGAAGCATGTGGTGCCGTCCAAACATCACACGTAAATTTACACCGGTTTTTAACGATTGAAATCCTAAAATCATTTCATTTTTAGCTAGTTTCCACATATTTATACAATCACATATAAGGGTCATTCGACATACATGGCAATATCTAGGTTGAAACGTATCTTGGATAAGTGAGGTCATTCGCTTATTGTCTAGGTGGTCAAAAGGCAAGGTTTCTTGAATCACAAATCTCGCCATCCTATCCCAAATCTGAGCCGGCTCGTGTTGCCACAACGATCCATCAACCCCTATTGTTGTTTGACTAGAACCCGATGCCGCTTTCAAAGCGGGACAACTTTTGTTCATATGATTTTTCAAGGTAGTATTCCCGTCATGTTTGAAAAAATCCCCACATTTCTTACATCTTGTTTTTTTGGAACCATCCGACATCAAACACAAATCAAAATTTGCCCAAATCTCTGGGTTTATATTCGTCGTTTTGATAGAAACCACCGTAAGATTGGTTGATGTAACACCCCCAAATTGGGTCGCAACAGAATAAGGGTCCGGGGCGTGTTACTTCATAGATCAATAACACAAGATATATATAAAACGACCAAAAAGTCATTTAAAACCGATACATTGGATTTAACAAAGTATTTGTTACATAAGCCCGAAGCTTTACTTGTTCACTTGTTAGAAATACAAAGATTTCTAGCCCATAACAGATATACAAAATGTAATGCGACAAAATCTTTAATGCATGATATCCAAGATCGAAGAAAACCTCCATGTAACAGCATGTGCACTCGTGCTTATATGACCTCCTAAAAGAACATTGCGTTATTAAGAACGTCAACAAAAATAGTTGTGAATTCATAGTATAGATAAATCGATATAGTTAGTACCACAAGATTTCCCAAGTTTTATTGATAATGCAAGCGTATTCATGACATCATATTGAATGTAGATTAACGTTTCCCTACCGACTCATGACAACTAAACTCGAATAAATGAATACCATATAAAATGGCATAAACACGATATGGCTCCGTGATGATGTTCTAAACCGCGAACATCCTAGTCGACATTGAATACATTCGTTTGGTCGCCCGAGATGATAATATAATCCACACCGAACGAGATGTCAATCGCCAATGAGATCTATTCATAACATATACGCGGCATCACAAGTCTAGTCACTAACAGTTCATTGATAATGGGACTCAACTAGTGTGTATCCCTGACGTAGCAACACTAATCATAATTGTAAAACTTAACCACTTGATGTCCAATGTAAAACAATGCGATTTTCTTCACCCCCAAAAACTTAAAAAACAAAATCTTTTAAAACGTGGGGGCAATGAGACTCACCTTAGCAGTTAAGTGATTGTGATATTAATTCGGCGTTAAGTTAAAATAACGGAGTCGCTAAAAATCCGAAGCAACCTAATCAAAACATGAGGTCGTATAATACTAATTCACAATCCGGAGTGAGACTAATAGTCGTAGTACCATCCCAATAAAGGCTCACATCCATCTATTTTGTAATGTTCGATAAACGTGGTTATAAAGCGAAACGTTATAATTAGTCGATTTAGAAAAAACAAGCATAAACTTTCCCGTTTTAAACCCTTTCTCGACCCAGCGTTATCATACTCCACATCATGAACAGTACTTTTACTGTTCATGGACATTTTTATAAATTTACTGTTGATAAATTTGAATTGTCGTAAAACCCGTAAATGCAACAACTTATTCGTTTTAATCCGCAATTTAGCGTATTCCTTCGAGCAACGGTCTTCGTTATTAGAAATTACACAATTTTATATAGTTTGGTATGCGTGATGAACAGATACTTTTACGTGTTCAATTTTAATAAAATTACTTTATAACTTTTGAATTATCGTAAAAGTCGTAGTTTTAGTTCGTTTTTGCTAACCCGTTTTTAGTAATTCTTGCAAGCACGTTCTCGCGTAAGTTAAAAGTTATAATGTATAGAATGAGGTATTACGAAAAATAATGTTTCCAGTCATGAATAGAAACTTTTTATAAAATTTTATTTTATATAATTGTTAATTATCGTAGAAACTCGCGCAGATTACGATAAACTCTTTTCGTTATTAATTGAAAAATTACGATTCTTATCATTTAGAAATGCCTATAGAAAGTAAGTACAACTCTGAGAAAATCCTAAACTTTCTGGTTTATAAGTATTTTGATAAAATGCTTTATAAAGTTTATTTTATAATAACCGTATTAACTAAATCGTGGTTTTTATGCGATCGTTTTTCGTATAAATGCCTTTTTTGATTTTTCGTGTGAATCTGTTGGAATCGCATTGAGGTTGGGTACTATTTTTATAAAACCTAATATGGCTGTCACCATACATGAACCAAAACAGCCGTCTTATAATGTGCCATGAATTAGTTATGTAACACTTAAAATATATATATGATATATTTTAATATATATATATAATATATATATATAATATAGTGATATATAGAAGTATAAATAGTATACGATATATATATATATAAATAAAACTTTTCAACTTAATAGAATACCAAAAGTTTTTAAAACTAATATATCATAAGTCATACATAGTAATGATTTTCCAGTACGGTCCAGGAATTTGTCATCAAGGTGAGTCAAGATAACAATGATTAACATGTCCAGTGTTACACTACATAGAAACATAATCTTTCCTTAAGTAACTTTTAACGTGAGCAACACTTATGAATCCTCAATTTAGACAGATATTAACCATCAACAATACATGTGTATAAGTGTAACAGAAATGCATAATCACAAGTGACAGAATCCAATTCCAGCATAGTGTAAAGAGTTTCGCTATAGTGAATGTATTGCTATATAGAACATCGTGTATACATATAAACTCATGAAATAAGGAAAATAAAGATTTAAGATAACCTTATGATGAAACAAAGATGAAGAGAAATAAGTGCTAAAACCCTAGTTGTTTATAGAGCTTAAAGATCCGCAATGCTTTGCACCCTTTTAAACCCTAGAGATTCCCAACCCTTCAAAACATCTTAAGACAGCATTAGATATGATGTAAGGTTTGGTTTGGTATTGTTGTAAAATTATGTTGTTATGGATTTGTATAGGTGGTTTTAGTTGTGTATCTTTAAGTGAGAAAGAAAGAATAAAGTTGATTTTGGTTAAGTGATAAAAGAGTTTTGTGGTGTTATGCATGAATAGCTCGTCAGTATCATGTTGAGTTATGATATGAAGAAGTTGGTAAGATACTATGCCTAAATTTGACCAAGACTTTCAAGAGGTTGAGGAAAGGTGGGCTTGGGAAATCAATGGGACCAGATAGTGGATAAGGGATGACTAGTGGTCAATAACGCATTAGTCATTGACCTTAATCGTTAAAATATGTATATATATGATATATGGATAGTATATATAAGGATAGTATATATATATATATATATATATATAAAATATAAGTATATATATATATAAATATAAGAATATATAATAATAATAAAAGAATACAACAAACACTCAACCAGATTAACCGTTTAGCCAAGGATTGTGTCAAGTATGTACAAATTACAAATATATATAAATTTCGAAAGTATGATTCCCTCCCTGGGTCGTTAAGTCCCAACGAGGCTTGAATGGAAAATCGAATGACGGATTGACGATCAATGCTTAAATGGAAAAGGGTTTGGATTTGATTTTTATAATTAAAATGCAAAAACGATTAAGAAAAACCTAAAAACGAAAGCTAGAATGATTTAAATCTAAAACGTAGACGTAAATATAAAAACGCGAGGTTTAAAAACCTAAATTACACAATTTTAATCCTAAAATTTATTTTTTTCTTGAAATGGCTTCTAAGTGACTAAAAACGAAGTTTAAAAAAAACTAGACTAAAAACGGAGTTCGTTTGGACTAAAAACGAGTCAAAACAAGAACGGGAACGAATCCCGTTCTTTAAAAAGTGAACTTTTGAAAAAATGACCCTACGAAAACACTTTTATTTTTCCTAGATACTATACTAAAAAAGAAAATTTAAAAAAAAAGATTTATATTTTTCTGATTTTTATTTTATTTTTTATGAATTTTTAAAGTTTTTAATAAAAATAAATTATAAAAAATACTAAACGTGTATAAAAAAATCTGGAAAAATTACATAAAATAGTTGAAACTATAAAGGTCCTATGAAAAATAAAAAGGTAGAACCAGCTTATCGGGATAAGCCCTGAATAAGCATAACACTTAAGGTGTTTGGGGGGCCGAAAGAATGGGTTAAATATATTTGTTGTTGCAATTCTTAACGCAAGAACCCAAGGGCACCGATGGTACAAGGATTGTGTAAAATGTGTTGAGGTAGGGTCAAGGGTCTCCAGTTCAAAGCGCTAGGGCTCACGTTGGGCTTCCCCTCTCCCATACATTTTTGCATTCCATTTTTTTTACAACTTTTATAAAACTCACAAAATTAAGCACTTTTAATACTTGAACTTTTTTTTGAATCTTAATAATAAGCACAGAAATAAGCCAATAAGTTTGGAAAATTTGCTAAACTACACAGTTGGTAAAAACTAAGCAAACCTGTTGGCTTTTTAGCTAAAATAAGCTAATGTAAAAGTGAGAGATAAGCAAAACAACTGGATAGATATATTAACCTACTTATTACAAATAAGCAAAATTAAACAATTAAAACAGACAAAAAGCTAAATAAGACAGTAAACACTTTAACTAGCTTAAACACTTAGAAATTTTGACTAGATACTCAAATAAG
Organism: Tanacetum coccineum; assembly: GCA_026074375.1. Classification (NCBI taxonomy): domain Eukaryota; kingdom Viridiplantae; phylum Streptophyta; class Magnoliopsida; order Asterales; family Asteraceae; genus Tanacetum; species Tanacetum coccineum. The sequence continues at coordinate 24,233 of BQNB010081320.1, forward strand.
TTGCAATAAGCTCTAAACAAAACTAACTAAGGCAAATTTAACCTAAACTAACCTAATAAGCTACTCTAAACATAAATAAGCCAAAATGAAAGAGAAATAAGCTGAAATAACCAAATTAAAGCCAAGAGGGGCGTTGGCTGGTGGTCAAACAGGAGCTGAGCCTTTCAGCATATTTTTAAGCGCCATAAAGTGGATCCAAGCACCTAGCTTATAGGGTCTAAAAGCATACCCTATAACTTTACAAAAAGGGTTAATTGAGAAAAAATGGTCATCTAAGAACTTAAAGAAGCATCAAATCAGCTTTTGCACCAGGGAAATGTTAAGCAGGACACCTATGGAACCTGGGTCTAATATAATTAACAAATGATACCTATAAACCTTAGGGCTTATATACCTAAAGACCCTACCCTAGGCTTATTATTAAATCAGCAAACTCAAAGAGCTTGGAAACGAAATAAGCCTAGAAAGAGCTTATGAAAAGTGTACCAACACTTGGTGCATACTAGTGTGGTTTACGCTTCAAATGAAGAAGCCGATATCCAAGCATAATTTTCACAAGAAAAACACGAGCAACTTTTAAAATAATCAAAAACTGATGAAACGTGCATCCCAATTGCTTATAAACAAAATCTCAGATCTTAAAAAATAATCTATCTTAGCAAATTAAATGGAAAATTGGTCTGAGATTTGAATATTTTCATAAGAAAACTTTTGACAAATGACAAATATTTTGACAGCCACAAAGATAATTAAATCAAAGAACTTGACTATTGCCATTTAGAAGAACTAAAATCACATTTTAATAATGCACAAAGTTGAACTTTTTTAATGGCTCAAATTCAATATCGATTATGAAATGATAAATGGCCAAAGATTATAAAGGCTTAATAGAAAAATCATAAAACTAACCAAGACCCTTAAGAACTTGTTGAAACAGCTTAAGATGACATGAAATATGCTAGCTCAACTTGGCCACATCACCCCAACCCCATTGTAAATATCAATATGACCCATTTTGAGCTTCTTCCAAACACCCCTTTAAGTTCTCATTGGAAATTTTTAATTAAAAGCTAATTTTTAGCAACCTTTATAATAACAGATGAAAATTAAGCTTTTATAAATTTAATTGTCGTAAAACCCGTAAATGCAACAACTTATTCGTTTTAATCCCGATTTTAGCGATTCCTTCGAGCACGTCTTCGTTATTGAAATTATCACATTTTTATAAAGTGGGGTCTGCTGATGAACAGTAATTTTTACTGTTCATAGTTTATAAAATTACTTTTATAAACTTTAATTATCGTAAACGTCGTATTTTATTCGTTTTAGCTCCGTTTTTAGTAATTCTTTCGAGCACGTTCTCGTAATTGAAAGTTCTATTTATTTATGAGGTTTACAAAAATAAATGTTTCTGTCATGAACAGTAACTTTTTATAAAATTATTTTTATAAAAGTGTTAATTATTGTAAACTCGCGAAATTCATAACTTCTTCGTTATTGATTGAAAAATTACGATTCTTATCATTTTGGAATCCTAAAAATGTGTACAATCTGTTAAAAATGTTAAACCCTTGATATCAGAAGTGTTTGTTAAGTTGTTTTTATAAAATTTATTTTATAAACCCGGTATTAACGTAAAACGTATTTTTGCCGTATCTTTTTCGTTATAAGGCGGTTTTTCGAGTTCTTTACATATTTGGAATCGTCATGAGGTGTACTATCTTTGTAAAACATCAAACTCACTGTTTGAAATTCGAAATCAAACAGCCCTTTTTATATCTTTTATATACTTAATTATATACTTTTGTTTCATATACTTTTCAACCAATTAAAATACCACCAATCTTTTATAACTATATACCTTATATATCTTACATATAATAAAGTCCATTAGTCCATATCTTGTCCAAATGTCCAAGTTAACAAGTCCATAACAACAATTTTAAACCATAACTTTCTTAAGTAAACTTTAATCACTAGTTTATACATATCCATTTTTACACATAAACCATGAGTGTACAAGACTTATATTCCTTTTATAACTTCATAATACCATCCATATAACATGTGTACAAGTTCATAAAATCATGTTTACAAGAAAATTCCTTTTTTACAAGTTAAACATATCCTAAGTAATGATTTTGCTACATAGAACATCATATACATATAAACTCATGAAATGAAAAGATAAGGGCTTTTAGATGACCTTAGAGTAATGTATGATGATGAGAAATATGTTCTAAACCCTTGTTTAGACTTTAAACCCAAGCTTGCAAGTTTAGAAACCCTAGATTAGTTTGAAAAACCTAATCCTTCCTTTTCTTGCTTAATCCTTTTAAAGGCTTAATCAAACCTTTTAAATACCTTGAGGTATCTTAGATATAGTGTATGAAAGCTTGTATGATTTGTATAATAAAATTGTATAGTTTGTTCTTGTGGGTTAAGTTTGAGCCGTGGCTTTCAAGTGAGAAAGAGAGATAGAATTTGATTGTTGATAAGTGATAAAGGAGTGTGTTGTGTTATGTATGAGTTATCTCTCATATGCATGTGATATTATATATGAAAAAGTGGTAAGCTACTAGCTAAATTTGACCAAGACTTTCAAAAGGGGAAGGAAACTGGGGCGTGGGAAATCATGGGACAAGATGAGTGAAATGGGGATGACTAGTGGTCAAAACCACTAGTCATGACCCTTCTTAATGGTTTATGTTTTCATGTTTCCTTATTTGGGAATCATCCCATGGTTTTAAGGATGATGTTCACTAGCTCTTTTCTTTCTTGCTAATTTAAATGGTTACTTGCATGGATAAAAGTTGAAGTAAATGGAAAGTGTAGATTTTATTAATCAAGTGTATGTATTTGTTTGTTTGATACATGGAAATTTTGGCTTATGTGTTTTATGTAGCTAAAGTTTTATAAAACTTTTAGCATTATACGTATATAAACATAGGTATTCGTTGAAGCGTAAATTAATTTTGGTGGTTTCGGGAATACCTAATTGTCATTTATCGCGAAACGTAAATGTTTTACGTAACCGATAAAATAAAATGAACAAAGACCATAATTATTCTCAAAATAATTATTTAATACTTGCTTGATGTAAACGTTTAATTGTTTGATGCCCGTTTACATTGAACGATAATTTTTAGCTTACGCGATTTAACTTAACGTTTACGATTAAAAGCAAACGCGTACAATACTAAAAAATACATAGTGAATTTATTGACGACGTCAATGACCCTAAAACATGGGGTGTTATTGTCTCCACCAGTTAAGTGAGCCTTGTCCTCAAGGCTTAAGACGCGACACTTGACGATGGTGCGGTCTTTGTGAAGAGGTGTGGATATTTCTTCCTGAATTGATCTTCACGTTCCCATGTGAACTCAGGACCTCTCCTGGAGTTCCATCAAACCTTGACTAGTGGAATGTGGCTTCGCTTCAACCGTTTAACTTCACGGTCCATGATTTTTATCGGCTCCTCGACAAATTGAAGCTTGTCATCAAAATGCAGTCCATCAAACGAAACGGCTAATGGTTCATCGGCATGGCACTTTTTCAAGTTGGATACATGAAATGTATTGTAAACCCGACTCAGCTCTTCAGGAAGCTCAAGCTTGTATGCAACGGATCCAACC
>BQNB010081321.1:0-28632 GCA_026074375.1 Tanacetum coccineum
TGAGTGACTGGTCCAATCTACACCTTCTCCATCAATGGTCACCAATGCTTTAGAGTCTTCCTGCTTACCAGATCTTCTCCCATCCTTATTTCCAGAGTTCCAAGCATCTCTCCTCCTATTATCTTGATTTCCCTTGGTTCTACTGGATTGATTTGCAAGTAAGGAGTATGATGAAGTTTGTTCATACTGTGAGTTTTGACCAGAAGTATTAGAAACACTATAAGCGGTACTAACATCATTAGTACTGCTGGTGTTCTCAGAGACAAAAGCCACATTTTACGTGCTAAAGGATCATGTAGTAGAGCCTTTTACATCATTCTCAAAGACTCTTAGATTATTATATAAATCATCAAAGCTGAGACTGTCCACTCCGGGCTTGGTCCTCATGATTAAAGAAACTTGAGACCAGGTAGAAGGTAGAGATCTAAGGAATTTCTTATTTGCATCCTCAGTGGATACACCTGCTCTATGAATCTCTAATTAACTCAGAAGACTTTGGAACCTGTCATACCCTTTATGCAGTCCTTCTGAGTTTGATACAGAGAAACCTTCAAACTGTTGCTTTAGAATATACTTCTGCATCTTCTTTGATTCGTCATTTCCACCAAATCTGGATTTGATGGCATCCCACATCTCTTTTGCATCAGTCATCTTATGAAATTTAGCAAGATGATCTTCTGGTAAAGCCATAAGCAAAGTGGTCCTAGCTTTTCTTTCTCTTTCTCTGGTTATGATCTCTTCTGCAGTCCTTGGAGGCAGAACCTTGATTTGACCTTATGTATCTGTGGTGATTGATACATGACCATTCCTATTTTGTATAACTTCCCAAATTGGATAGTCTGTATGGGCTAAATAATGTTCCATTTTCATGGCCCATATATCATATTCTCCCTTTTTGAGAATAGGAAGTTTGATGGTTGATACAGTATGAGGAGATTGTTGTGTTGGTGTTTGTGATGATAATGGTGGTGGTGGTAGTGGTGGTGGAATTTCATCTTGTGAACCAGACATGATTAGTTTTGTAAGATAGAGATTTATAACTAGTGTTTGTTCTTCTTACTCAGAGTTTCTCACAGGCTCTGATACCACTTGTGAGTCCCAAACTGAACAGATCTTTGCAGCCTGCTAAGGGTGATAGCCAACTTGTATAAATACAGATTGACTATATAGAAACACTGACTATGAATACTAATTGTATATGCGGAATCTACACAATAGTATTAAGAAGAACAATGAATAAACTAAACTTTGATTTCTATTAATCTGTTAAAGTGATTACAGATTACTAACTATGAGATATGATTGTATGAGATGTATATTGAACTGATATCTCTAACTATGCCATGAGGGTTCCTTTTATAGACCAAGGATAAACCCTAACAGGCTTACAAAACGCATAAAAGATAATACATATCTTTTCCTATAATATCTCATACATATCTCTTAAACGGTACTAACTATTTTCTTCTAACGGTACTAACTAACTAAGCAGTACTTAACACTTTGTACTGTCAGTACTAACTATAACTATCGGTACTAAATATTATCACTAACGGTACTAAGTCAGGAATGAATAATTCCCAACACCTACAAATTGAAGATTTTTTACAGACCACGTCAGAGGATGAGCCGGACATCAAAGATGACACATCTCCCAAAGAGGTAACCATATGTTTTACATTTGTTAATCTTGTATTTAAGTTTAGAATTTGTTTATAATTTTGTATCTTTATCAGGATGTTGGTAATGTTTATTGCTGTGATGATAATGGAGATGATCCGCTCTTTTTCATGCATGCCAAACCCGTTAGTCAACCAACTAACCAACCAAGATTTTTCTTTCGATTTATCTGTGTTAAATGAATTTTGCAAATGATCACAAACTGGAGAGGAGAATGGTGATTGTGAGGTAATAAACTTACTATTGTTATTATTTCTTGTCACATAAACTTATAAAATACGTACTAATGTCGGGTTATACTTATCACAACATTATAAATATACATACAGTTCTAAGCAAGAGGATCAGATTATAAGGTTGGCAGATCAGAGATAGCAGGATGATATTTTAAAGATGGCAGAGGTGGCTGAACAGAAAATAAAGTCTAAGATCCAAAGGTTATACAAGCATAGGGAGACTAGGTTGAATAAGATAGCTGAAGAGGATAAAGAAAGAAAAATCATATGGCATATGAACTCATCTGCTCACATGAAGTTAGCTATCGAGCGTTGTGTACCAAAAAAGAGGAAGTATGCTGATGTAATGAGGTTTCCGTATATTGGATTGTCTACAACTTTGAATGTTCCTAGCATGGAACAATTGGCAAATCAAAAAAATGTATTGAATCCACTTATGATTAAAAAGTGCAAGTCTGTCAAACCTTATATTGAGGTATTTAGTTTTTGTGAAAAAACTTAATTTTGATCCATGGATTGTTACTCATGTATTAAATATTGTTTTTTTATAGGATCTTCCACGCCCGTTCAAAAGAATTGACAAATTTTTATTGAGTCATGATTTGGAGGAGTTTTTGAGTCGGTATGTTGTAGATCATTGTAAATTCCCTTGGTGCAATAATATTAGTGTTGATCGTAGTTTCTGGAATGGTTTGTGTGGTCTTGATGATAATCGCAAAGGATGGCTACTTGACGAGGTAAGCAAATCTTCATATAGTCATTATATATTTTACAATTATTGGTCTTCTTATGAAACTTTTATTTTTTTGTTTTCTATCGCATCTAGCACATTGATCTTTGGGTTACGTAATTGTGGCACACCCAAGAGTCCGATATGGATTGGGCTATAGTGAGTTGTTACTTCCTACTTCAAGGGTCTATGCCATTCTTTTAAGCTAACAATGATATATACCCGGTAGCATGGAGTAATGTTGAGCGGGTACATTTTTTTCCTATAACTTCTGAATACAATTGATGTTATGTTTAAACTCATAATATATATATATATATATATATATATATATATATATATATTTAATATATATATATATGTGTGTGTGTGTGTGTGTGTGTGTGGTGTGTGTGTGTGTGTGTAGGTTTCATTCCAATAAATTGAACCAAGCGTCATGGTTCTGCAATGTTTCACATCTGTTCGGAATTGTTACATTTTATGACAGGTGAAGAAACTCTGATGGATAATTCTGTAGTGGTATTTGAAGAGGAGGGAGTGTTTAGAGGAGAAGTTTCATGTGGTTCTAAAGGAGACGAGTGTGTTTGAAAAGAAAATTATTGATCCGGCAAAGTATAAGATTTCCTTTAGGCGAGCCGATCATGTTTCCAAACAGGGTGAGGTATTTGGCAATTGTGGTGTATTCTGTGCATATTCCTATACAAGTCATCCTCTTATATATGTTTTGAACTAAAATTAGCAAAATCATTTTTTTAGTTTTGTTTGTTATTAAGTGTTTTTTTCCAATTCTACATACGGGTTAGCATACGGTGTCCCATTGGCTGTTGATGATCCTATACAGACTGCACTTGCATATCAGGAAAAAAAGATTTGCTTTTATTTCCAGCACAAGATGTTATGTCCTTGATTGTTGTATGTCTTTCTTTTGGTATACTTTTCAGACTTTATGTTATTTTTATTAACTATTTGAACTATGTATGATGCTTAGATGTTTCATTTGGGTAACGGTATATGTTGTGCCATATATCATTAGCATTTATGCTTTCCCAATGGCATTTAGTTTTTGTTTTACATGTTGTTGTGTAAAACACTGTTCACTATGGATTCTATGCATAATAATTTGATGCACCATTGAAAACCTTTTCTTAATTTCCTACTATTCATTATTACATAATAGATTCAATTAGGGGCCAACCAAATTAATAGGGTCCCATGTAAAGGACATTGTAGAATATGTTTGTTGTGAGCTTGACCCAAGTCAAATTGATTAAATGCAAATGGCATTGTTGGATATGGGTCTTGTGACCGTCCACCCAAGTTGATGTTAGCTTGCTCATACATGCCGCTGAAGTTGGTGTAGGCTGCCTCATACTCTTGTGACCTCCCATCCATGTTATTGTAGGCTGCCTCATACTCTTGTGACCTTACATAATTGTTAGTGTAGGCTGCCTCATACTCTTGTGACCTCACCCTCATACTCTTGTGACCTCACATAATTGTTAGTGTAGGCTACCTCGTACTCCTGTGAACGTCCACCCAAATTAATATGAATGTTGGATTCTTGCCTTGTTTGTCTAGATCTTTTCCAGCTTGATGGAGTTGATTCCTTTGCATACGAATTTAAAAAGAAATTAAGAATAACAATTATGAATAAAAGTTATATGATTATCCCATAAACAATATATCATTTTTGTCACTTACTTGATGATTTTGAATTGGTTTATGGCATGACGTTCTTATGTGTCCACGCAAACCGTACCTTAAACATCTTACTTGAATCGGTTCCTCCCCTTGTGATTTAATACGATCTGTATATTGTGGTCTGCCTGTTGGGTGAAATTTCATGTTTGGTGGCTTAACAACTTTCAAGCCATCAGGTTACTGCCAAGTTGATGGTTCCCCCATCGGATATACCAACTCTTGGTAAGTAAAGTAAAGCGTTGTTTTTCTAAACCAACCTAACGCCAATTTACTACAATCAGTGCATCCGATGGTTTTACCAACCGCTATAACATGGCCACAGGGTATACCCGAAAGTTGCCATTTACGATAACTGCATGAACAAGTAGTTAAATCTACTTGGTGTACTCTTCGATGATCATCTACCTGGTAAAGTTTACCATGGTGAATTCCGTGTACCTTCCAATTAGTGCTCTTTTGCATTCGGTCCATCACTTTATGAGTAGCCCAGTCACTAAGTGTATGAACGGTTGAATATGAAATAATTTTTCATTAATAATACATTTACATACCTTTTTTAAATTTTTAGGAAAAATAACAATATAATACCTTTATATTTCTTGCGGCGAGCACAATACCACTTTTGTAGAAGGGCTCTGTACCACTTCATCAGTTGCGTTATTGGCGCTTTTCTAACATGCCTTGTTAAATTATTTATCGACTCAGCACTGTTTGACGTCATGTAATTGTAGCGATTAGTTGGGCACATTGCTCTAGACCATGTTTCAAATCCAGCCTCTTCAAGTTTTTTGTAAACTTCCAGTCTAAAGTCGCGAAGGTAAGAAAGTCTTTTTTGAAATTCTTCTGGTGTGTATGCTTTGCATGTCTTCTAATATATAGCCTGCAGCTTATCACTTTTAATTTTGCAATTCATCATCAAATGCCTACAACAATACCCATGAAATGCATTCGGGAAAATCGTATTGCACGAAAGGATGATTGATAGATGTCTATCCGTTATGATTGCTAAATTTGGAACTTCACCTATACATTCTTTCAACTTTAACAAAAACCATGTCCAAGACTCCTAGTCTCACCTTGAGACACACATGTGGCAATATGTATAATTTGATTGTTTCTATCCATTCCAACCAAAACCAAATTTGATCCTTTGTAAGTCCCCTTCAAATGTGCTCCATCGGTTATTAAAAGTGGTCGCATATGTGTTAAGAAACTACGAATCTATTGTTTATACAAATGATTAGTTATACGACAAAGTGGTCATATAAAAACAATGGATACAATTAAATTTAATTGATAATAATAACAAAACATATAAATGCTTACCGCAAAACCGAAGGCTAGGAAACACATTTTAAACCGCCCTTCATCATCTGTCTCTATATGCGTTACTGTTCCTTCATTTGCCATTTTTAAATTATAAAAGTAATATGGCAATTGGGAAAACGATTCTAATGGGCAACCCGAATTAATTTCCAACGCTTTGTTTTTTCCACCCCATACTTTTTTGTAGGTAATGTCAATATTGAACTCGAGGTTAATATCGTTTATAATATCCTTTGGCTTATAGATCCGACTATAATCTTTTAACTTTGGTACGATTAAACATCCTAATAATTTTTTTGTAGCATTTCGGTGATTAGGATTTAGTTGAGTTCTTAAACATGTGTGAATGTTGTTAACTGTTCCTAATACTCAAGAATCACCATTTTTAATCTTAGATGAAATTATTTTCCATTTGCATTCCTCATTCTTACAAATAATGATGCGGTCGTCGTAGAACTTCAACAAGAAGTTTTACAACTCCCTAGGCAGAGTACCTAATCGTTGTAGTAGTAGTATAGGTAAGACTCGGGGGTTGTTATCGTTCTCTAGGGGAATAGGTTGGGAAGGCTTGATCATAACCTAACAGAATTCTAGGGGTTGAGAGAAGATTATTTTTATATTTTTATATATATAGGAAAGCAGGTAAATCTATGGTTTGAGAGGTTGGTTTAATAAACTAATAACTAATCTAATTAATAAACTAATCTACTGGTGATAACTTTATGATAATTAAATGTATTTACTTAATCATGCATTACTTATCAGATTATTTCTGTTAATCATATTGCCTTGTCACACTTGAGATGTAATGTGTAAGTATTTCCTAGGTCATGAACGAATTACACGAATCCGTCATCTATTTAATATTCCGTTAAGGCAAAGCACAAGTAAGGTAGTATGAAGACTATTACAAGGCGCATAAGAGTATATTAAATGCATGTGAAATACCTTAAGAGGGATCAACAATATAAGGGGCAAGGTAGTATAAAGACTGTTACCCGATGGTATCCTTTCTACGCACTCGCGTTTCCCTAGACGTGTCTATAGCGATACAGACAAAACCTGTTTTTCTAGAACCTAACGTGCACATTCATCAACAAGAAGCAACAATAAAAGGATCTACAATCTGACTTTCATGCAATCATAAGCAAATACAAAGGAGGGTTTAGTCTCGCATGTTATAAAGGAAGCAAGAAGATAAATCAATCACACAACACATAAACATATTAAATGATTAATGATAAACAATCTTACTTGAATTAAAACATGGATCCAAGGTAGTAAAATAGGGGTTTGAGGCCCTAAATACGACCTATGAAGCTGCTACAAGGACTAGGGTTCGTCTCCCTAAGTTATACAAAGTTATCCCAAAAGTTACCTATTGAAACCCTAAAAATGACCATATATTCATAAAGATATCGACATGACGGCGTCGCTTTATGCTTCTAACGTCGTCGCCACATAGATGGTTCTAGATCCACTTTAAGTCGGCTACGTCATGACGTCGTCGCCAAATCTCTGACGTCGTCGCCAAATCTCTAACGTCGTCGCCAAATCTCTGACGCCGTCACCAAATAGATCATGATGGCGTCGCTTAGTGCTTGTGACGCCGTCTCCACGCTCTGAGAACATAATTCTTGGTGAACCTTGGTGTAAGTCCGTAATCTTGTCCGTTTCTTCTCTAAATGAGCCTAAGTTACGTGTATTTCCTCCAAATGCCATCCAAGTGATAAAAAATTAAAAGCAAATGATTATGCATATAATCTAGGCATATTTGCATGATTTAAGGGGTTAAATGACCCCCGAAATAGTGTATAAAATGACACCTCATCAAATACCCCTACACTTTAGATTTTCTTGTCCTCAAGCAAATGGGCTTTTCTACCTAGACAATAGCAATATGAGGGTCAAATAACCTACTCTTTAATCGTATTTTATAACACAATCTTCTAGACCTCATAATTAAAAGCATGGAAAGTATATACTAGCACCTCACATAAGTGTTTGGGGATTCTCTCTTTCACTCGGGTGTATAATCAATTATAACATAATGGGGAAACAGAAAATCAACACTCATTACCTGTCATAGCATATAAATTACCATAGGCTTGGTAAAGGATCAAACCTCCACCGCTAGGCGCAAGTATTATTCATTACTATCTAAGAGGTCTTTTAATAGGTTGTAGGGGTGTAGTTGTAAGATAACATATATGGAAACAGAAACGGATGGGATACATTTGGGTGACTTTGGGTGAATTTACAGTAGAAGGGTTAGCTAATTATTTATACAGATACACGCTGGTTTGGTTGCTAAGCCAAGACTCGGATGAAGATATACAAACTCTACATAACTCTACATCAATCTCTTTCTTTTTCTTTTCTTGACTCTAATATAAACATAAACATAAGCAAATGGCAGCCCATACATTTTTGTTTACTTTTTTATATATAATTTGTTTTGTACACTTTATTTTTTAAATAACATAATGCATCATAACATGGGGTTTATAACACATACCCCTACATTTGAGCTTTTACATATTTGAAATTTACAATCTAACTAATGACCCGATTTGAGCTGGATCAAAATAACATGGAGATCATCTAACAAGCATATAGGGGTATTGATTTAACTTTTCTTCCCTATTCTTCCGTGAAATAAATACTACCATGAATCCTAATCGTCCTAAAACTGTATTTACAAGGATAAGGACTTAGCAACCGTGTACTCAAGTAATTAACTTGGGTTAACATAATAATGTACTAAAAGCGAGTACATATAAGGTAGGCTAAGGCGATTTGGGTGTAACGATTGGTTTAAGGGTTAACAATGTTCTTCATTAATAATCTGGAATCCACTAGAAAATTACGAGAACCGTAAAAAAGGATAGGCTCAGAGAGTTGTACTTGGGGTATCCTGCACTAATAATGAGTACATGGCAAGGGTGTGGGATAGTTATATGATCGATGTGACCATCATAACAATTACATGTTTAAAACATGGGTTAATCCTAGTGCCTCTTATCTAGCAAATCCTAATACTCACTATGCGATCTCGGGATGCATCACAAGGCGACAAAACCACATATAATTTAATATACTATCGGTACACTCATATAATTTAATACCGATACCAATGCTCCAGAAAAGGCGACAAAACCATATATACACAGCCGTAACGACAGAATAGACACACATGATTGCTCACTCCTTAACTCAAGAAAGCTAAAGGTATAAACTATCTTGGGTATCAATAATGGATACCCGAATTCCTATAGATCTAACGGTGAACCTCACATTTTTGGGGTGGAATTCTGAGGGTTTTTGTGCTAGTTATATAAATTCCTATCCATGAGACGCTATTGATACTCAGTTTTTGTCGGTATGTGTCATAAAATTTTTAAAGGACAAAGCAAATGGTAAATAAAATAATAGTTTCTAAGGCTTATTCCCCCTACACTTAAGTTGATAATTGTCCCCAGTATTCTATAGAAGTACCCGTAAAAACGAATAAAGAGAAAAGAAACAAGTAAAAGAAACTAGTACTCCCCTAGTTTGCTCAATAATGGAGAAGAAACATGCGATAACTGGTTAAATCGTCCTCCAAGAATCATCTAATGAAACTTCCTAAGAACTTCCAAGCTTCTTCTCATCAAATATAACATGTAATCAAAGACAAAGACAACTATACCAAGCGTAAAATTGGCAAGATAGATAAATATACAACAATAATTTAAGGTTTTGACTCTATGAAAGCAGTAAAGATAGGATAAGAGTAATGATATAACTATAGGTTTTCTACAGGTTTACAAAAGAATTACAAATTTTAAATATTGCACATTTGTTTTTCAAAAATACTAGAAAAAAATTTGAATTTTTACATAGCTGGAGACGTGACGCCGTCAGGTGTTAATCTCGACGCCAAAACTGATGCAATTTTATAAGTCAAATCCGAAGAAAGCACTGCATGTAATTTTAGTCATTACAATCATATGACTCAAAACTTCATGCACGCAATTTTATAAGTCAAATATGAAGAAAGTACTACATAAAAAAACCTGGAATTAGTCATTACAATCATATGACTCGAAACTGACGCGAATTAATCTAAACAATTTATTTTAAATGTTTGAATTGGGTTCTTAAAAATGAGATATGTTCCCCTACACTTATTTTGTTGCAAAATACCTTTGATTGCAAATAAGACGAAGTTACAAACAAACAAAGCATGATTACAAAATAATTCAAACATAATAAAACAAACAATGAATAATTAAAACACAAGACACTCCAAATATGCGGGAAAAATAAATATTGGGTTGCCTCCCAAAATTCGCTTTTCTTTATTTACGAGTCTTGTAGCTAGACTCGAAGTCACATGTCAAGTGTCATAGAAGTGGTCCAAGTCGATAACTTCCCTTGGACTTTCTCTTTCGAAGAGCTTTCTAGTGGTGTGGATTGATTGTAGGGTTTTGGTAAACTCCTCTCCGTCTGGACCGATCAGTCTAATCTTGGAGTGCCATGCTCCATCTCCGTTTTTTGGTGGTTTACCCCAGTTAATTGGGTTTTTAATTAGGTCCTCTGATTCCCACATATTACTCTTAAGGTTAATGGGTATGGCTCCAAACAATTCTGCCATTATTCTAAACACTAAGACATCCTTAAAAGGATTGAGCTCGGCATCTCTAGCAATTTCCCATTCTCCGGGTAAATGGTAGTCTAAGAAGTCCTTTCTAGAATAATAAGGGGTTTGTGCGCCTACTCAACCCGAGCGAGGTCGTGGTTTATATGATTCCCTTTTTCCAAGTGTGGTCCAATAAGGTGCTTCCTCCTCACCTAAGTCGACTCCTTTTACTCTGAATACTGACCTTGTGATTCCTTCTCCTATCACTATTTTGGCCATACTACAATCTATAACCGCGTTGGCGGTAGCTAGGAATCCTCTTCCTACTAGAAAATGGGTTTCAGGGTCCTTTTTCATATCGATCACATAAAAATCCTTTAATAGTTTCAGTATTCCTATGTGGACTTCTACGTCTTTAAAAATCTCAACGGGGTAGGATTTGGTTCTGTCAGCCAATCCAAAGATATGGTCAGTCTCTTCTAATAGTCCAATGTTAAGCTTTTTGAAGAGGTAAAGTGGGATTATATTTACGCATGATCCTAGATCAGCCAAGGTGTCGAAAGGTTTTGAGTCCCCTAATCTACAAGGTAGAGTGAATAGTCTAGGGTCTTCCATCTTTGCAGGTACTTCTCCTTGGACAAATGTTGACCCGTTTTTGCCTAGGTCTAAGCTCTCTATGTATTTATCCAATATAGCGTTATAGATTGGATCCTGAGCTAGGACTTCGAGAACCGGTAGGTTAAGATGCAAATCCTAGAATTCATCTTCAAGAGTTAGTTCGGGTTCTTCCGGTTGTTGTGTTTCCATCACGGGTTGCAGCAGGCTTGTTTGGGAAATGTTTGCCTCCTTAGAATGTGCCTTGATAGCATTGATTGAGGTGGAGGGGTGAGATGAGCATTGGGGATCAATTTTTGGGTAAGAACGAGCAGACAAAACTGGGGAAGTACTCAGTTTTGGGTTCTTAACCGTGTCGCTAGGTAGTGCTCCTGCTATTTGATTAGTGATGGCCGTCAGCACTGTGTCGATTTTGTTGGTCATCTCGCTTTGTTGCTGTTTGAAATTGACTTCAAACTTGGATAGTCTAGCATCTTGAGATGCCATGAAGTTGGATACCGCGGTTTGGGATCGAACCGTTAGGTTAGAACCGGTTAGGTGGGTTTGAAAAATTATTTTAGGAATTTTGGGGTTGTCTCCACCTAAGGTTTGGGTGACTTTTTCATGATGGATTATAGGTGTCACCAAAATTGTTTTGCTCGGGCTTAAAAGTAGACCACTTACCTCCCGCTTCATCAGTATGCGAGGATGCGTATTCAACAAAGGCTTGTTCGGGATCTTCCATGCAATACTGAGTGTTGTGAGGACCACTGCAGATTTCACATGAGGTAGTGATCTTGTTCACTTGAGTAGGTTACGTTGGAGCAAGATGAGCTTCCATCAAGATTTGAACTTAATTTTTGAGCTCGATTAGACAGCGGTCGGATGTACTCGAGACATCTTAAGGTAAAGCGATTGCCTTGACCGACTTAGCAAAATCCCTTGGGTCATTCTAACTTTCGTTGTCATAGAGGGTGAGGTCCTTTAATAATGCCCAGGATTCTTTGGCGTTTCGGTCACGAAGCTTACCACCGGCCGATTGGTCAATGGTTCGTCTTGTGACGGGATTGACATGGTCATAAAAAATTTAGACTTGGAGCCAAAGGTCGATGCCATGATGAGGGACTTTTTGTAGTAAGTCCTTGAAACGAGTCCATGCTTCTGATAGAGATTCTCCATGATGTTGTTGAAAAATCAAGATATCATTGCAGAGTTTTGCGGTCCTTTCCGGTGGAAAGAATTGAGCAAGGAAACGAGTAGTAAGATCCTCCCATGTGGTGATGGATCCTGCTGGAAGACGTTCAAGCCAATTTCTAGCTTGATCGCGAAGGGAAATTAAAATAAACGCAGGTGCGTTCTTTCCCTGTTTTCACCGTCAAGGTCAAGTGAGTCCACAAGTTTTAAGAAATCCTTGAGGTGTTGGTTTGGATCCTCCGATCGAAGTCCATGGAATGAGCATCCGTTTTGCACTAACCGGATGGTGTCGGATCGAAGAGGTACCATGTTTTTTCCTATAGGGAGCTCGATGGTATTCCTATAGCCTTCGTGGCTAGGTTTGGAGTAATCTCCAAGAGTACAGGTAGGATTCTAGTCTCCCATAATGGTTGACGAGAATGGATTACAAAACAATTAACACAAAAAAAGATAGACTACGAGAAAGCTAATATATGGAAATTAAATTCTCACTTGAAAGGATTCAAGCGAGTAGAACAACTAAACTATGATCAAAACCTAATTATTCCCCAGGCAGCGGCGCCAAAAACTTGATGTGGTCGTCGTAGGACTTTAACAAAAAGTTTTACAACTCCTAAGGCATAGTACCTAATCGTTGTAGTAGTAGTATAGGTAAGACTCAGGGGGTTGTTATCTTTATCTAAGGAAATAGGTTGGGAAGGCTTGATCAAAATCTAACAAAAAAAAATAAATATTTTTTTTTTATTTTTTTTTTTTTCTAGGGGTTGAGAGTAGTTTAGTTTTTTTTTTTATTGGGACAGTAGTATTCTATGGTTTGAGAGGTTGGTTTGATAAACTATTAACTAAACTAATTAATAAACTAATCTACTGGTGATAACTTTATGATAATTAAATGTATTTACTTAATCATGCATTACTTATCAGATTGTTTCTCCTAATCTTGTTGCCTTGTCACACTTGTGATGTAATGTGTAAGTATTTCCTAAGTTATGAACGAATTACACGAATCCGTCGTCTATTTAATATTCCGTTAAGGCAAAGCACAAGTAAGGTAGTATGAAGACTATTACAAGGCCCCTAAGAGTATATTAAATGCGTGTGAAATACCTTAAGAGGGATCAACCATATAAGGGGCAAGGTAGTATGAAGACTGTTACCCTATGGTATCCTTTCTACGCACTCGCGTTTCCCTAGATGTGTCAACAACGATACAGACAAAAGCTGGTTTTCTAAGGCCTAACGCGCACATTCATCAACAAGAAGCAACAGTAAAAGGATCTACAATCTGACTTTCATGCAATCATAAGCAAATACAAAGGAGGGTTTAGCCTCGCATGTTATAAAGGAAGCAAGAAGATAAATCAATCACACAACACATAGACATATTGAATGATTAATGATAAATAATCTTACTTGAATTAAAACATGGATCTAAGGTAGTACAATAGGGTTTTGAGGCCCTAAACACGACCTATGAAGCTGCTACAAGGACTAGGGTTTGTCTCCCTAAGTTATACAAAGTTTTCCTAAAAGTTACCTATTGAAATCCTAAAAACGGCCTTATATTTATTAAGATATCGACGCGACGGTATCGCTCTATGTTCCTGACGCTGTTGCCACGTAGATGGTTCTAGATCCACTTTAAGTCGGCTCCATCATGACGTCGTCACCAAATCTCTGACGCCGTCACCAAATAGATCACGACGGCGTCGCTTAGTGCTTGTGATGCCGTCTCCACGCTCTGAGAACATAATTCTTGGTGAACCTTGGTGTAAGTCCGTAATCTCATCCGTTTCTTCTCCAAAGGAGCCCAAGTCATGTGTATTTCCTTCAAATGCCATCCAAGTGCTAAAAACCTGAAAACAAACGATTAAGCACATAATCTGGGCATATTTGCATGATTTAAGGGGTTAAATGACCTCGAAATAGTATATAAAATGACACCTCATCAAATAACATCGTACCTTAATGTGGAAGATTTTCTAATCTTAAATTCAAAACCTTCATCAAGAGCTTTTTTGCCAATTACATTCATGCAATGTTATTTGTTATCAAAATCATCACCCTTTTTCATGATACTAGAGCATTTCCCATTGTGAGTTTCATGCTTCATGGTGTTTATAGAGTGTATTGGTGCATCGGGTGGTTCAGGCATACAAGTAAATGTATTTTTTTGCCATTTAAAATGCATGTTTTCATCAATTTGATTATGAAAAGTTTCATTTTTTGCTACTTTTAAAGATCTATTATCTACATCATGTTTCTTGTTTAAATCAATAGAATATTCATCATTAAGATCGAAATATAAAGTATTTGAAGAAGAAAGTTTTACCTTTTTAACAAATAGCTTATGAGATGTAGTAGGTTTTGAATTATAAACTTCATGACCAAATAATTCGAAATTGTTATCATCACCTATGCGGACAACATTTGAGCCCATTTGGTAAGAAAAAGAAATATCAAACATGTGGTTGGTACTGAACTTTTTCCTAACGTAACCAACTAGCTCTTTGTACGTTATATTTTTCCTCAGTAGAACTCTATAAACTACGTCTTTACAAACCAAAAATACACTAAATTTATTATCTAAGCCACTAATTTTAACCAAAATTCTCTATATAGTTTTTATATAATTTGTGTTTACCATCTTGTAAATATATATTTGCTAAAACTTTACCTACCACATATAATGCCACCTTAAATGAAACATAGAGTAGTTTAACTACCAAATATTTATGCAACCTTAAAAGAAAAACAAATTAATGATGCTTATATCTAACACATATTAAATACTGGTAGAGCAGCCATCAGTAGAGTAGCCGTCGGTAAAGCATATTGACTCATATTTAATATATTGCTAAATCTTTAACTACCCAAATGGAAATTCAACCTTAAATGAAACATAGAGTAGTTTTTAACTACCAACCTTAAATGCAACCTTAAAAGAATACCAGCATTTAATATGTGCTCTACCAGCATTTAATATGTGCTCTACCTTGTACTATCTTTATGTGTATTTAATAAGCTGAAGTAAGTATCACTTTCAAATTGCTTTATCAACCTTAAACACCTAAAGTTAGTTTTAGTTGAGATTTTTGGTTTAGACAAAGAATGTCATCTATAGACACATATTCAACAACAAAGGATCTAGTTTTTGATGAGTTTGTGTATGTTTCTTTAATTTGTTTTCTTTTAAAGATTTATCTTTTTAAATAATTTAGTAAAATTATCTAATTTTAAATTCTTTCAATTTTTACATAGGGCGTCATATAGAAGTGATGAGCTACAGTTTAAAGTTTTCTTTAGGAGTTGTTTCTTCTTCTATCCGTTAGATTATCCAGGTAGGAAATTCTAGATTTGAGGTTACCAAGGTCAAAAAGGTTGTCGTATAAAGAAATGAACGACCTTTTGTTGGATAAAACAAAAGACGATATATAGAAGTGGTTTTATTGTAAACCCAAATGTAGTCTTGAAAAACATTTGACTCTTGTTGAAAATGATAAGGACATGGAGAAAATGTTTGAGCTGGCTAACTTGCAAGGAACTCTTGATGTCTATGTTTGCCATATTCCTTAAGTTATCCTAGTTGATTACTATTTAAAAAACTTGTGTGTTGTTTTTGAGTCTGATGAGGAGGTTACTTCTATATATAGAACTTATGAAAAGGCAAAGAAGGATGCCAACACTATGTCGTTGGAAGAGCTTATTGCATAGGAGCAAGAAGAAGCTCATTCTCCATCTTACCTAAGATCACCTCATGTTTGGCAAAGAACTTCAGATATTAATGGCAAAGGTAAGGTGCTTTTGGATGACTTTGAGGCTCTGGGTAATGGCAAAGGTAAGGTGTTTATGGATGACTTTGAGGCTGTGGGTAATGGAAAAGATATGGTGGTTTTCGATGCCTTGAAGGATGTGGGTACGTGCAAAGATAAGGTTCTTTTGGATGACTCAAAGGATGGACTCATCTCAACTAAGGTTGATGGTGAGTAGACTGTAGGAAGCTCATCAAGCTCTAATCTTCATTAATTTATGACTTGTTTTATGTATTATGTTTTAATTATGTATTAAGTTTATTTTAGCTACGTGTTTAAGATTAACTACGTGTTTAGGATTAACTATGTGTTTAGGATTGTTACCTAATATTATGTTTTAATTATGTGTTTTTAAACTTTGTTGCCTAATATTAAGTGTTTTTATTAAACTTTGTTTGTCCAAAACCTAAATAGACGAAAAAACTAAAAGGGCAAATTCTTAACAAGGCCCAAATATTAACAATGTCCAAAATATAACAAGGCCCAAAACCTAACAAGGCCCAAAAATAACAAGACCCAAAATTCGGTAGAGCACCCGTCAGTAGAGCACCCGTTAGTAGAGCACACTGACACATATTTAATATTTACACCAAACACTTAGTAATTACATCTTGCAACCACCTACTATAGTTTGATGACATTTCATCTATAAGTTATCATAATCTAGTAAATTTTTTAAAAACTCACAACCTTGTTTATTTTCAAATCACCTACAAATGAATTCACTAGAAAACCAAGAATGGGAATATTTGCTCGATATAGACGACTTTGATCTCCAACTTTCAGCCCCTCTCTGTCTTTCCAATAGTAGTAACACAAGTTTTTTACAAACTCAAGAAATAGGTTATGTTGATGAAAAGTCAACTAGGAGAATTTCAGGTCCTGCTGGTATTTTTCAAACGGGTAGGATCCATAAACTACGTAATTTTAAAGATGATCCCACACAAGAGTATATTAGGAAACTAATTAACAATGTGAGCGAGGATGACGATTTTAAACGTAGGCCATGGGTTACGGCGCTTGAGTTTATCAATGATGGTGGGGAGATCGAGGTGGGTGTTTTAGCGATATAAAGAGCTACCTCAAGAATGGAAAACTTGAGAAAGTTTTTGCAATAATCACTTCTTGTACGCTAAATGTGATTGGCAATATGAATGCAACACTCAAAGATCCTTGAGGCACAATGTCTAGTATAATTCATTACAAAGTGTTGTTAGATGATGGTTATGCAAAGGATATTAAAGTTGGATCCGCTTTAATACTTCGTAATGTATTTGTGTTTTGTCCTAAATCATAAAATTATGCTCTTAACATTGCACTTATAAATTTAGTTAAGATATTCCGAAAAGACACAGTTGTGGAAGATGCCGATGGTGCAAGTGGTAGTAACATTTAAGATGATGGAGAAAATGATAGTAAAACTTGGACTATCTTTATGATGTTATGGATATTGTTATGTATGGTTTTTCAATGAAATAATTGCTTTTTCTATGTCCTAACATGTTTTGCTATTGACTCACGACCTATAAAAAAAGGGCTAAATATTATGCTTAGGCTCATGACCCAAAACAAATGGGCTAAATGTTGTGCTTGGGCTCACGACCTAAAACAAAATATATCATAATGAAAATGCCCAAATTTTCACTATTTTAATACATCATAACAAACGTCATCTTATGTGGGTGGTCTATGATCTTATCTTTACTAATACAATAAACAAGTTCATCTAAAATGGTTGACGAGAAAAAAATAAAAGACTATGCTCTTATGTGGGTGGTATAAAATGTAAAGCTCAAACCTTAGAAATATGACCAACATCCTGGGACCGTAAACTAATAAGACCATCAATAGCAACACTCTTGTATTCATCATTCAATCTTGTACACTGGCTGACCCCTTCTATGGACTGGTGATCAAGACCATCGACATAAAAATTATCCGAAACATCATTCCAGTTCTAGAAATAAGAATTAAAGGTGAGATGGCCAAGTTATACAATAAGAATTAAGGAAATTTGCTATGAATAATGAAATGCACAAACCTTATAAGGCTCATCAACATTAATACACTGGCTGACCCCTTCCATGGACTGGTGGTCTTGACCACCAACAAGAATATTCTCAGATCGATTATCGGTCTGAAAAAAATTAAATAAGGATATTTGTTCGAATATTATAACAAGGTAAGATGTTATCTAAAGGACGTAACTTTATCAAGATGATCAACATCAGATGGACCAGTCTTTAGTTGTTTGGTAATTTCCTCAACTGAAAATAAACGACGTTGTAAATCAACGATCATCTGCTCTTGTGCTTTGATAGTTTCTGCATGTACAACTCTCTCTTGCATATCTTCTTCATCAACAGCTCGAGTACGCACATCTTCTTTATCAACAGCTTGAACATGTACCTCTTCTTTATCAACAACCCTAGACACCTCAGTACAAACATGTACCTCATGACGAACCTCTGTCTGAACACGGGTATGAACACTCTTAGAATTACTACTACCCCTTGTAACTGATCTAAGTACTGGAATAGAAGGGGTGACCCTTTTAAGAAAATCTAAACTAGATCTCCACCAAAGTTCATTCAAATCAATAGCTAAAGGGGTAAGTTTGTTAAAATTTGAATTTTTTGAATAAAATAATCTGTCATAACTTGATTTTTCAAACTTTAACTCATTACTCCATGCAACACTACGGGGGATCCATTCTCATCTTTACGCCACCAATGGATTGAATTAGAGAAAGTCTCCAAACCCCATATTTGTTATAGCATACATATCAGATAACATTTCATAAACTAAATAAAATGATGATTGTAATGCAACAGAATAAATTTTGTTATAACGTGCAGTTCTGGTATACTAATACGATCTATCACAGACGATATTTGTTTCACACTTTGCAATGGACGTCAACAACTCAATCACCTTACATGATGTTTTAAATCGTAAATAAAACAAATCAGTCAACAACTTATACACTACTAACAAAATAAAGTTCAATGGAAAAACATAATGAATGAACGTGAATATGAAAGAAACTAACCTTAAATGGAAAAACAAAACCATACAACCCATAGTTGGCCTCGTATTTTCGATTGCTTGCCAACTTTTCCAAATGGTATTTCTTACGATCTGCCACAACGTTATAATCCCTCTTATGAAAGAATGACCACTTATATTCTCCACATGGAAATGCATCCCATTTATAAAAATCATCTACTAAATTTATAATGGGGTTTGTAATTACATGTCTAAGCTCATGACCCATAAAAACAAAATCTAATGCAAGCAACAAACAAACACGTACAACATCCTCATCATCTAATTTATTTAACTTAACAACTTTATTAACAAGCTCTAAGAGATGTTCACCCTTTAAGTTACTAATCTTTGGGAAAACAGGCTTACAGAATTCAGAATGATCTTCCTTTTTAGGGTCTAAAATGATCAATATCAAAAATGAAGGGCTGGTTGGGAGATGGATTACGAACGGACCTTTGGTGTTGAAGTAAAAAATTCAGCAAATGATTATCATGTAGTGTAATTTGTATGTTTAACCATGGTCTAAAAACAGTCCGGGTAAAAATATCAAGACGATCTCCCTTCCAACTCAACTTCGATCGAATGGTTTGTAGAATGTGTAACTTTGATCTACTACTAACCTTAGCATCATAAACCTTAAAAAAATTCAAAAGGAACTATCAATTATAAATGTCAACAATAATTATAAAATTAAAATTGCGTCTAAATAAAAAAGGTATCATAATTTGGGCTTATTATGATGGGAAAATTCCCTAAAGAGTCTGAGTTTAAGGGTGCTAGTCACCTTCTCCTAAAAAATATTTTTAAGCCAAAAGAGTCTGGGGCGACTGTGCGATGGGGCAACCTCACCACAACACGCTATGTGTCCCTTTTTTAATTATTAAAGTACATTTTGGGTACGTATTTATTATGTATGTATAATTTTTTTGGATTGGACAACTTCTACAATAAGGGCGGCCGTATTTTAGGCAAGTGGGTTTTTGGTCATTTTACATTTGTACTTTTACATAAAATAATGTTATAGTACATGTTGCGACTTGTACTTTTAGGGCAACTTGCATTTTTGGGCGACTTAAAATACTTTGTATTTTTTTAAACTAACAGATTTCATTTTTGTTTTTATACCTAATTTTTTTTATACGTAATAATATTATATACTAATATTATTAAATCACACACACCACACACAATAACACATACTAAAACATACACAACAACACACACAACCTCATGATGAACACCCACCCAACACTTGTTCTTCTTCCCCCTGATTGTTCTTCATCAGATGAACAGAAACTTTAATCTTTTTTACCAATCCATCCATAACACTAATAGTAATCGAGAATCTAAATCCATATTCAAATCACATTGTCTGATTTGTACAATGTCAAAATCAGTGTTAGGTCAAGTGTTAAGTTGCTTCCAGAAATTAAAGGACTTTTGTCAATGAAGCCGAATCGTAAAAGGTTATTTAGGGATACTGTTTTTGGGTTGTGGTTGGATATTCAGTCTCACGAAAATGATAGCCATATGATGCATTATGTTTTTCAACATCAGGTATATGTCTCTAACCTTCGACCTGATTGTCCTCTAATTATATTCCATATAGGGGATCATTGGTTAGAGTTTGGTCAGAAAGAATTTTGTTTGATTACTGGGTTTCAATTTGCCCACTTCTTAGAAAAACATGGTCCAATGAGTACTTTTTTCGATCGATATTTTTCAAAAAATAAAACAAGAAAAGGTTTCAAGAAAATAAACGGGTTTGATCTTTTGAATGTTCTTAAAGATAAGAAAACTTGTTTAAATATGTTGGATAAAGATGATGTTCGTTTGTGTTTGCTGATCGCCAGTGAATTAGTTTTTATGAGTAAAGAGAAAAGGAATTTCTTGACGAAACATATATTGTGGTTAGTAGATGATTTTGATGCTTGGAATGCTTTTCCTTGGGGTGAATACATGTGGGAGAAATTTTATAATAGGACTGTAACTGTGGTTTATAGACATACCGAACATCATTTGGCTGAGCTGAAGAAGAACCTAAATTTCAATGGCACATACAATTTATACGGGTTTGCTTGGCATTCAAGGTTAGGCGATTGTGTACTGTTAATTTTTGTTTAAAACTAAACTAACTTAGGTTTTGTATAATGATGCTTTGCGTGGTTTACTAGGAAAACTTTCGGGAAATTGGAAATTAGGTATCACAATCTTATACAAGGCCTACATATCTGAATAGGCATTGTCAACTATAACACCCTTTCAATTAATTACACAACATAAGTAAAACTAGAATACTAACAATTTTGTCAAAAATAGATTCTAACCAATACTTAACAAAACATAATTTCTATACAATAACCTAATTATTTTGCTATAAATATAGATTTTGGAGAGTTAACCCAACAGTCAAAAATGGTGGTCTAAAAAGGCGAACGTGATCCCACGTGGTCTTGCTTGGTTAAAGGTTACAATATTTGAGAAATCAGATTATAAAGAACTATTTGGACTGGTAAACACAAAAGTCAAAAACTTTATTTGACATAATTCATTTGTTTTTCCATCATGTTGTACGTGACCATTATTTATATGTATTTCTAGATGTCAAATCCAAATGTGACCCTTATTTCAAGTCCTAAAGAGATGAGTCATGCATGGTTTAAGGCTAGTGTTGAGTTTATTAAAGGGTTGGATGATCAAGACAATACATTTTTTCAAGATGACAAAGGTAGAGAAAAATGTATTGAACAGCATAACGGAATGTGTGGTGACACTAAAGATGGTACTTTTGTTGATGGAGTTGTAGGAAAAATCTGTCCTAAAATGAATCGAATGTCAGTTGATGATGGGGATGGTGTTTTGGATTCTCAGTCAGATGATGGGGATGGTGTTTTGGATTCACAAACAAAAGATGTTATTGAACAAGCGGCAATGCTTCCAACCATGTCATTAAATAGTCCATAAGCGGGAAATGCTACAGTATTTGAATTTTTTTGCTGAATTTGATGCTCTTAAAAAGGAAGTATTGTTGATAAAGAGACGCAAAGATGACAAGTTTGATGAATTGACAAAAATATTTTCAAAGTTAGAGACTTCTGAAACTTTTGTTAAGTTTAAAAAATTACTTACAAATGATTTATGTTCCGAAAATGAATCAAGTGATTGCAACCAAAAAAAGTCTGATGGTGGCGTGTCTATTGAAGAGAAGCCAAACTTTTCTTCCCATCATATTGATAGTTCAAATCATATTGGTGGTGTGTCTAGTGAGGCAAAGGTTAGCACGCTTCATCCTCTTCTGATTTTATTGTATAGCAGGCTTCTTCCTGAAACGTTTTACATGTAAATGTTAAATTAATAGACCAAACATTGACTGATTTAATTAAATAGCAGGCTTCATCCTCTTCTGCTCATCCTGGAAATGATGAACATGTGTCTCATTTAGACGATAACATGGAAATTGATGGTCAAAATGCAAAGGATGGTTATAGTAATTCTCAACATCATTTGCACCTTCTAATCAAAGCTTTAGGCACTAAAATAGAAAATCCGAGTATTGATGCGGTTGTACATCCTAAAGTTGATGATCCTATGTTACGTACCATTAAACCAAAAGATGAGTTTGATGAAGCTGATGTATGTACTTATACCTTATCTTTGATAATTTATTACTACTGAAAAAATTCTTCTACTGATCTTTTCCTTGTATCTAAATTTTGACAGGTGGATAGTTATGATAATGACTACATGTCATTGTTCAACGATGAAGAGCAACCTGCCAAATCATCGTTAAATGATATGGAGTTGTAACAAGAACCCGATACAGTTGATGTCAAAGATGGGATTTTAGAACAACAAGCAAATGCTGATAAAGGAAAAACAACTATTATTCAAGAAACTGTTGGGGTTACAATTAAAGAGCGACCTAGTTTAGGGAGAGGTTTAGGCAACCTTAAATTTAAAAAGAAGAATTGCGAAAGCGCTTTAAGACCAAACTATGTTTTAAGGTTTGCTAAAATAATAAAAAAGAAGATGGCTATGTCTCTGAAATCACCATTTGGTCAACAATCAGATACAACTCCCGTTCCCACAAAAAGAAAGACAAGGTTAAAGAAAACAGAAGACATTGTGCTGCCTTTCGATTTAGAGGTACATGTTATTATCAATTTTAATTCAATATATTATATTTTAGTATATTAGTCATATGTCCAATTGATTACATGATATCTCCGGACAGCCATGAATTCGGTCAATGAATCATATAATGACACATGACCCGTTTGTTGAGGTTTGGCGCAAATTCTTAGTTAATTTATAATTTATAAATTTAGTAATATTTATAATCAAATTCTTATATTTTTTTTAAATTAGAATCTGTCAAGACCAGATGGTTGCAAAAATGATAAGGTTACAGTTCCTGAGTATATGTCTACGTTTATAAACAACAAAGATCTGCCAGAGTATCAGTTTCCTTGGGGCAAACGAGACATTGTTATAGGTCGATCTTTTTGGTTGAGGTTGTCTTGTCTTAACATTGGTAAATCAGGCTGGTTGACTGACCAAGTAAGTACCTATAGATTGCCTAATTTAAAATTGATCATAATTCATTTCAATTCTTAATTATTTAATTTCCATTTACAACACCTTCAATAACAACTTGATTTATGGATGACTAATGTGTCTCTAAGACCACCCGAGGCAGATTGGGCGATTGTAAGCCCTCATTTCTCAACATTCATATTAAATGAGATGATGCCAGATTATTTTTCAAACGGCCATATGTATCCCCTGCCTTGGATAGCCGTTGAGAAGGTTTGTTCCGCCCAAACTTTTTATTAGGTGAAATTAAAGTGTTTGCTAATTTGTTATTAATTGTTCCTTAATTATAAATCATGTGTATTTTTTGGTTAATGAACCGAAAGAACATTGGTCTCTTGCTAAGCTTGAAATACGTACTAGAGTTGTTACATTTTATAATTCACTTGGTTGGGATGGTGGAAGTAGAAGACTTTGGTGGAGACGAATGAAGAAGGTATTGCTAGAGAAACTAACTCTTTATCTACTCATGCATGGTATATTTGATAGCAAGGGCATATCAGCTGACGACTATAAGATCACATACAATTATACCTTTGTTCCATTTCAAGAATCGTTATATGGCGACTATGGGATATGGGTCTGTATACTTATTTACAGATTGTGCCGTAACCTACCGGTGGCAGTCGATAACGACCCTCTTGAAACAGCGTTAGCCTATTGTGAAAGGATGCTGGAATTTTTTTGGAACCACAAGATTCTAGTTGAATGAACTTCATCATTTGTTTAAGGTACATACAAAATTAAATTTTTCATTATTTAATTTATATGATATATTTTTTAGTAGATTCATATCAAGTACACAAAGGTACATCCTAAAATAGTTGTTTAATTAAGTAGGTTGATTCTCATTAATGGTCAAACTATATCTTCTTTTCCACCAACACCAACCCATTAAACACTTACAAACTTTACCCAACTTTATCCTTTAGCTAAATAACCATTAGAGATTAAAAAAATGTCAAACAACATACCCTTTGATTTATAAATCTATATCATGAAAAGACTTCCCGTAAAGTCTCCACACTTTAGTGTTTGTATTATTTCCAAGAAATGGATGTTGCATAGGACATGATAAACTTTTAGAAATATACGGTGTTCGTAGCAGTAGTAACGATTGGTGTATGATCTTTAGGTACAAATCGGCTCTCCGAGTTTACATGTTATCCCTTGATCTTAATGTAACTTTACGTCCCTCCTATTAACTGGTGGGCACTGGACTCAAATTTGTTGCCAGTTGGAACTTGTCATGGGATATGGTGTTTTTCATGTGGTACCCTATTATATGTTGTAGTCTATGGAACCCATCTATAAAAATATCAATTAATATTCTAGTCCTTGCCTTCAATAGTCAAACCCAAAGAGTAAGAGTGATAAAATCCTTTTAGGTTTTGGTGTCCGTCCAGACACGTTAGACCCAACCATTATAAAGGTTGCATACCCTCGCGGCAGACATAGAAGTTGGTATGTGTCCATCTTTACTTTGAGCAGTATAGACTGGAAGAAACTTGATAATGACTGTTTGCCTAGGGAATCTATCAGATTCAAATGCTCATCGCAGGTGGTTATAGGTCGGTTAATCTTTTGGGCTGGTCATGAAAGGTTTGTTAGTGATGATGGTCATGTTGTGTTCAAAAAACACTTACTTGTTTCATTTGATTTGATTGGCCACTCGTTTAAAGTACACGACATAGATGCTGTTTTTAGAGACGGCTTAACAGTCCCAATGTGTCTTTCAAGCCTTGGAAACTCTCTGATATTATTTGGAAGCATGGATGAAACTGATTTCTATCTTTTTGTGGTTGGTCTGTATTGGTTGATGTTACATCTGTAACATCGTTTAACTTACTTTTCGCCATTCCCACTCCTAATTATGTTAAGTTACTTGGTTTTACTATGGATGAAATATCGTTACTAATAGTTGAAGTACCAGGCCCCCACCAACTTGCTAAGTTTGTGTACAAGTTTTCAATATACAACTACACAAATCCACTTCAGAACCTTGGGATCCAAGGCGGTTGTTGGTTCTTTCTTTATTGGACCAGTATAAAGAATTCTTTTTTCCTTTTGTAAAATTCTTCTACCTTACCATGATCGTGAACTGTATTATATGTTCTTAGGATAGTTTTTGTATAATGGTAAGTTTATGTAGAATTTGTTTTTCATTCTGCAATGTATTGTTTTCATGAACCCTAATATTTGAACGATGTTGTTTTGTGCAGGCTAAGGTTGCTGGAACTCTGGTTCGTCAAGTGTCTTATGAATGTGGTGGATGCTATCAATATATCTTTGTTTGAATTTCATGGTAGTTTAACTTTGAACAACATGTAGGTATTTGGATGTATGCTTAAACTATTATGTTATGTTAGCATTTTGGAACCAATCAATCCCCTAGCATATTTGTTCAATGTTGGAAGATTCACAATGTCCAATCTAACAGCATAAGTGACATTCTGTTACTTGCAAAACGTTCAAGGTTTTTTTTATATTCTCACAAACATGTATATCTGTTCAATGTTGGAAGATTCACAATGTCCAATCTAACAGCATAAGTGTTGCAAAACGTTCAAGGTTTATTTTGACATTCTGTTACTTGGAAAACGTTCAAGGTTTTTTTGGTTTGATTGGCTTATTTAACCCTTGTAACGCTCTTTTCATTTCTTTGGAATTGTGTTTGCTTATATTCTTCGTATGCATGCCGTTCACCAAAATTATGCTACATTTACACACAGATGACAAAGAAAGAATAGTTAAAATTTTACAATTAATATTTGTACTTATAATAGTACAATTTGGTTGCTTAGTACTTGTATGTGTTTATGAGTAAAATTAAAATTCCCGGGCGACTTGTACTTTAATAGATAGGGCGACTAGTAGGTGTGGGTATTAATGGCTAAAGTATGTGTATGTATTTCATTTGATCATTGGGTATAGTCATTACATGTAAAACTCAACTCAATGAGCTCTCCTTCTTCCCTAAAATTCAAGGTTATTTTGGTTTGTGAAGAAATCAAATGTGGTGTATTACTCCCAAAGAATATAAGTCAGAAAAATTTTGTGCATTATGTACGAAAAAAGTTCAATGTTGAGGATAACAAAGAACTTTTGTTATCTTACAACATTGGTTCAAACTCATTCAGCATAATCGACAAATATGATGTAGATTTTTTCTTGAAGGCAGTTTTAGAATCAGGTGATGTAGTTATGAGTGTTTTCATAAAATCCACTAAAAAAATAGTTGAGGTAACTCCTTCTAAACCCTTAGATATTGATATGAATATCCCTTTGTTTCATGAACCAGTTACTCATGAATGGATGAAAAACTCACTAAACTATTTGCCACCCACCCCTCATGCACCTCTTCTTGATCTTAAAAGTATAACTACCAGTCACCATGGTGTTAAGTTTTCTACAAAAAAAATTTGCTGATAAGGAAGCCTGTATGTATGAGATAGGAGTAAAATGTATAACCGAAGGCTATGAATATAAGGTTGTTAGATCTTGTCCATAAAGGTACACGGTCGAATGTGTCCACCTAGATTGTTATTGGTACATATTCACTCGTAGGATTAAGAAGGAGAATGGGTTTAGAGTTACTTACATTAACGACAATCATACTTGTCCTAAAACACAATTCTATCCAAATCATCGTAACGTAACAGCAAAAATGTTGTGTCAATTGATAATTCTGAAATTCAAGGGATGTTACAAGGGTATATAGACCAAAGGATATTATCAATGATTTGAATATAGAGTTCAATATTGATGTTTCATACAAAAGAGCTTGGAAGGGGAAATAGTTAGCATTGAAGTCAAATCAAGGAGACCCTATCTCCTAATTTGCTCAGCTACCTTATTAATGCTATAACTTAAAGCTGGCTAATGAGAATACTGTTACACACATCGAAACCGAGCATGAAGGACGTTTCAAGATGTTATTCATCGCATTTGGTGATGCGGTAAGAATATAATACGATTTTTTATTAAATTTCTGTTTATCTAATATAGCATATGTTATGTATGTCGGTAAGTCTGGTACCCATATTCAGAATTGTTAACATAAACTTGCAAGCAAACATAAAATCCAAGCATAATGACCATAAAAATAAATTATACAATATACATGTTATAATGTACCAACCATAACACTAGCAAAACAACAACAAGCATACCAATAAAGCACCAGGAGCACATATAATTTGCATAATACTAGTCTTTAGATGCACATAAATTGACATAAACATAAAAGTAATTAATTTCATACCATAAACACTGACATAGATATTACCAAAATATTTTGTTGATCAACCAAATAATAGAAGTGGATAAACAAGTAACTCCATCATTCAGACTCCACCTGCAATTTAATTGAAGATACAATAACCAGTCAATACCTACAAATGTACGTTATGTTTGATTAAAATAAATTAACCAAGTTAGCCGACACACCTTTACACTTTTTCCTTCCATTTTTCTGCTTCCAATGGCCCTTTTAGTAACCACTGTCTCCTTCCCTCCATCATTAATAAAACCACCGTCTTCAATGAATACACCTCTTTCCTTTCCCCTCTTTACAACACCTACATCTTCAACCATTTTAGCTTTCCTATTAACCATAGCTCTCTTATATATGGTTAAATCAGCCTTATTTCCTTTGCTATATATACCCTCATCCTCAATTACTTTTTCTTTACCCTTACGACCTCCTATAACCAAATATTTCTTTCTATCATCACCCTCATCATGAATCACCATAGCTCTCTTTGTTTTAACTCTTGTGGAAAAAGGAGTTGAACTAGAGCACCTTAAGCCAGCGTCGTCTTCTTCCTATTCCATGTTTTTATAATAATATTTCCCCAAGTTTTGTTACTTATGAGCAACATACAAGTTTATGGAACCATTATTTACAGCAGCATCAATGAATGAATGAACATCATTATCAGTGTGCAATAACTTCAAACCCTTTTCAAGTGATTTTTTGGTTTACACTAGAATAATGCCCATTTAGGTTCATCTATCTCAGATATAATATGATTAAGGCATTTTTGAAATACATCTTTATCATGGGTGAATGAAGAAACACAATGAACA
>BQNB010081322.1:0-13052 GCA_026074375.1 Tanacetum coccineum
AGTTGGTTGTTGGTATTAAGTTGATTGTTGGTTTGATTGGTTGTGTTTGTTGTGTTGAGTAATTGTCCTTTTAGTCCGAATTAAAGTCCAAAAAATGAAAAACTGTCAATAACTCATAGTAAACGAGCTTTTTGGGCCTCGGAAAATCCTTAACCAGCTAAAGGGTGGTTACAGCGTGATCCGTCTCGTTTTTCTCTTCGATTTGAGAGGTCACGGGCCTGAAACGGACTTACGGATCAAAAGTTATCGCAGTTTTACTGAAACCCTTTTCTTCACACAAAACGCAGTGACACCAAAACGCAGTGACACCAAAACGCAGTGACTTTGGTCAAAACGCAATGAATCTTGGTCAAAACGCAATGAAATTTGGTCAAAACGCAATGAAATTTGGCAAAACGCAACGACTTTTGTCAAAACGCAACGACTTTTGTCAAAACGCAACGACTTTTGTCAAAACGCAACGACTTTTGTCAAAACGCAACGACTTTTGTCAAAACGCAATGAAATTTCTTCAAAACGCAATGAAATTTCTTCAAAACGCAACCAAAAACTCAAAACGCAACATGAAGAAGTCAAAACGCAACATGAAAAAGTCAAAACGCAACATGAAAAAGTCAAAACGCAACATGAACTTTTCCAGTTTGTCAAAACGCAACGACGAAATATACGACTTTTTCTTCAAAAAATGGCCTAAAAATCACCCTTTTTGACCTTTTAGCTTGATTTCTCTTGCACAATTAGCTACCTTATGCCTAGATCTTGTTTAATAACATAAACATTCACACATCTAAGCCCAAAAATTCGGGTTTGATTTTTTTCTTTTGACTTCTTTTTGACCCACGAATTTCAATCACTAAACACCCCTTTAGCTCTGATACCACATGTTATCCCACTAGTTTAATCCAATACACAACACTAATCTATACCAAGATGCTAGAAAATGAGAAGAATCTTAGAGAGAGAAAGTAGAGAGAGAAACAAGAAGATTAGATAGAAAAATGGAAAGTTACAAGTGATGAAAAGTAACCAACACCCTTCACCAAGTGTGGTGAAGGGATATTTATACTAGCCTGGCACTTAGGCTTTCTAAATGGGCCGGGCTTGGTTTAACTTGGGCTTTGAGCCCGAAACACGGACAATATTAGATTACAATCCAAGCCCGTTGAACCCGACTAGCCTATTACAATACAAGACCTAGTTTGACTTTCTAAGACCGATAACATTCTTGTTTGACTTAATATAATTAAGGCTAACATCCTGATAAGAACATAATTTGCCATCACTATCAACAGCTTGGACACTGGAGGAGGAACTGTCCTCTGTATTTGGCAGAGTTAAAGAAGAACAAAGCTAGTACGTCTGGAAAATCAGGTATCTTAACTATAGAACTCTACTCTTTTCCTAAAACTAATTCCTAGATTTATGACACTAATTATGGTACTCAAATTTGTAATACAATTCAGGGGCTTAGGGGAAGTCGGAAGTTGAATAAAGGTGCTTTGGATCTGTATGTTGGCAATGGCAATCATGTAGTTGTCGAAGCCATAGGGAGCTTTGATCTTATGCTCCCTAGTGGAATGGTTCTTGTATTAGACAATTGTCATTTTGAACTCTCTATTACTAGATGCGTTATTTCACTTTCACGTTTATAGGATAATGGTTTTATTCATAAATTTACAGATTATGGTGCTATTTCGGTTTATAAGGATAATTTATTTTATTTTAATGTTATTCCTTGTGATGATATTTTTGAGATTGATATGCATAATCATGTATCAAATGAGCGTTCTATTTACACATGTAGCAACAAGAAATCCAAGCGCAACTTGGATTCTACTTTTCTATGGCATTGTAATCTTGGCCATCTAAATAAGAAATGCATTACAAAGCTGCTTCTGAAGCTGTAATGGAAGCAATTTGGATACATAAATTCATTTCCGGGCTTGGCATTGTTCCCAGTAATGATCGACCTATGGATATGTACTGTGATCATATTGGTGCCATTACCATAGCTGATGAACATGGATTTCAAAATGGTGCCAAACATTTTCGATGAAAGTATCACTATATTCGGGAAGTTATTCAAGAAGGTGATATTCGTATTCGCAAAGTTTACATAGATAACAACTTAGCTCATCCGTTTACAAAGTCAATGTCTTGTACCAAACTTGTTGAGCATGCTAGGAACATTGGACTTAGACCAGCTGGAAGTTTCATGTAGATCCATTTATTTTTAGTATTTGAATAATTGAGATGTAAAACAAATTTTTTTTGTAATGAATTGATATACTTTGTGTGATCGTTTTCATTTTATATCAACTATGTCCTATATTTGCATGTTTAATCCATAAATAATTTATTTGTTCTAAATCGTCCATTGTCAGTTGATAATACGGGAGTATTGTCGAATTAAGACAAATGTGATTATATCGGTCATATTCATCTAGCATGAATATTAATCGATGATACCGCTAAACTCATATGTTGTTCATTGGATGAATATTAGACTGACCCAACCTACAAGGATTCACTGCATGGATCAACGTCAATGGTAAATCTCGCAAGTAGAATGTCAATCTTTGATATGGTCAAACGCTGACATGAATAAGCCTGTTATAAAAACTATCTTCAGGAGCGATGTGAAGCACATGACGGACATACGCAGTCAAAATAGGATTTGTTCATTCACATGCTTTGGAGTTAAATACTACTAGGTCCCTCGATGAATTGGAAAGATGTATGTGTGGCCGCACCCAAATGTAATTAAGATGATACTTGATTAATTTGGTAATCTAGTTCAATATCTATATCGAGAAATAGAATCGTTAAACATTAGAATGACTTAAGATCCATGTCTAATGTTCAACAAAGTATATGTAGCAAAGGGATGACTGATGTCTAA
Source organism: Tanacetum coccineum (assembly GCA_026074375.1). NCBI lineage: Eukaryota > Viridiplantae > Streptophyta > Magnoliopsida > Asterales > Asteraceae > Tanacetum > Tanacetum coccineum. Next base: position 2,903 of record BQNB010081322.1, read on the forward strand.
ACCATTTAAATGAGATGTTTAAGAAACTATCCTCATATGTTTCTAGCGGCATTAGCATATTGCTAGATGATAACCTTTGCTTGTATTATTACTTGACTATTATGACATGCGCAAGTAGGAGCTGCTGGAGTATGCTCGTGTCATAATAAATAATTATACAGCTAGACACATGTGAGCCTATGGGGTCGCACATATATACATAGAGGACCCACTTAATATATTGTATTTATTGTATTTACGGTACATATATAACCTACGTAACTCGAGATCAATAACAGGCTTCTAATTACTAAGCTAGTACTTAGTTTATTGGACTAGACCAACAAATAGGCAAGCCTATTATGGACCCACATATAGGCCGACCATAGAGAGGAATCAAAGGGGGATAAGAGCTAGAGATTTGATCATATCTTGGGTCTAATAAAAATAAAAACTTACCAAAAACCTCTCCTCCCTATCCTCTCCAAAAGTGATGGCGTAATTATATTTCCTATATAAGGTTTTATTTATGATCTTCTATCTTGGATCTAGAGTAGTTCAAGGCATAGATAAAGGTTACGGGTTGTTAAAACTAGCATCAAGGTGGTATACATTGACGTGTAGTGTGTTTCTACATAGAGGTGATCACCTTTTGATCACTTGGGTTTCGGGTATTGATAATGTGGTGAAAGTATCCTTACGTGCCTATCGAATCACGCTACAATGGCATACCATTATTTAGTTTTTATTCGATTGATCACATGGCTGTATGGATCCGTTGATAGGTGATTTATGCGCTGCATTTATATGTTAATTACATGTTATATATTTGTATAATCACCTATACTGTGTTGCTTGGTGCACTTATCAAGCTGATACATGTCGTATGGCCACTCATACTTATTCAACGAACTACAGTTTACATATATTAAAATGAACGACCTAATGTATAATAATCAACTAAGAGCTAGTTCAGCTGAAATTTAAATTTCAAACCAAATAAGATATAAGATTTAGTATATAGGCACCTTGTATAACTCCAATGAACTATTAGTCTGCGATCTTAACTTGTTTTTTCCATCATGGTACAATGCAAGGATATTTTCGAACCTGAAAAACATGATTCTTGATCAATAAGTGAACAAAAAATCTAAAATGAACAGGAACCAAAGTTAACACTAAACGATTATCCAATTTTGAAAGATACACATGTCGCCATAAACCACATATATTAGCTGGCAGCTTACCTTGTTACATCCCATGCTTTTAATGATTGTGTTAATAACTAAAGCAAAACCATATAACCGCATACATAACCGAGGTCTGATATTTTCCAGAGAGTGTACCACCCTGCTGCTGCTTGTCACATAAAAATACAAATTTGTTATATTAAATAAACACACGTGTCTTAATGACCAAACAAAAGGACTAAAGCAACATAAGAAACAACATAATACGAAGCTTTATTGCTTCTTTGTAAGAGTTTATTGATCCTATTCTCTTTCTTTAAACATCAATCTTGTTGCTTTCATTTGTAGTGGTTCTCGAGCTGCTGTTTTGTTCCTTGATTATCGAAACCCAAAAATCATTCCAACCTATAATTAATACAAATTTCAATCTTTAGTTAGAGCATGTACCTTCATAAGCATTCATTCAAATGAAACCACTAAAAAAACAAACTCAATCTGCGAGGAAAAGTTATAAGCAATAAAATATGATGAACCGGTTTGCATCATTTAGTAGCGTCAGGCACATTAATTTTTACAAGCCTTAATATACTTCAAATCAAGTATAACAACAAACTCAATCTGCGAGCAAAATAGATAAACTGCTTCTATGCTAAATTTACTCTAAATGAACACTTTTAAATAAGCAAGTTTGCTACACCCAAACAAAAACCCATTACATTAACGTATACGATAAACATTTATTCGTAAATGGTACCTGTCAGCTTTATTAGCTTCGACTAAACATTTAAAGTAAGTAAAAGCTTTGTCTTCATCGTGTTGAAGTTCCACACCAATTGCGTATATTCTGAGACCACCTTAGCGTCCCATTGATCTGTTTGTCATTTGGTCTGTCAAAAAGAACATAAATAAGTAATTTCTCAGTTCTCAATTGGGTACATTCTGATACCACCTTTAGCGTCCCATTGATCTGTTTTCATATTGGTGTCTGTCAAAAAGAACATACAATAAGTAATTTCTCATTTTTGTTTTTTTTTTTTTTCTCGTTAAATAAATCTTTAACCTCAAAAGCCAAAGGAATACCTCAAGATCTGAAAATCTATAAGTGATTGCGATATTATTATAAATACAATATAATAATCATCAACTATTACAACCTGATAATTATCTCCCTTAACACATCTTGTAACCAAAAACCCCCATAGAGTACTTGGCCTGCTGCTTCTATCTCGCTCGCATCTAAAAAACCATACCATAGGTAAACAGTCCCTCAAGAAAGTAAGAAATTTACTCTAATTCAAAATATCTTATTCAATCACAAATACAAATAACAAATGAGGCTTATAACTTATCCAAGCATATTCTAACTGTTACCAATTGTCGATGCGTTAGAGTTTTGAATTTGGCTTTGTCAATCTATGACTCTTCCATAGGTTCCTTGTGTCATCCCCAATATTACAACCCACTGTATGAGTTGGCACACCTAATAGAATACAAAATTATTAAATACAAAGTAATTAAGAGAACCTAAAATTCCTCACATAAACCCTAATTTCAAAATTTAGAAAATTATAGATTTCCAACACTCAAACATTGAAACCCACTTAAATCGAAAACCCTTAAGCTTGAGTTTTGAAAATGAATCATTAGTAATGAGCAAAATAGTTTTAATCATACCTTTATACTAAAAAATAGAGACCAAGTAATGATTTTGAGGTTCGATTAAAGTAGATACCAAGAGCATATTTTGGAGGATCTGTGCCTGAGATTATTGGAGCTGTAATAGGCCAGAGACGTGTTCGGTGTTGCATGTGTATTTTTTTGTTATGTATGTGTGTTGGAGAAAGATAAATGGAAGAACACATATGACCAAGTAATTGCTACGCGTTTCGTAATAAAGTGATCAGGTTAACACGTACTAATTACCTTGATTAAAATATTAATATCTAGATTAAAAAAATGGTGCACTGTTGTAACAACCCTTCAATCTATGACTCGTCCAAAGGTGCCTTGTTCATCCCCATATTACTAACCCACTGTATGGTTGCACACCTAAAAGATACAACACTATTAAATACAAAGTAATTAAGAGAACCTAAAATTCCTCACATAAACCCTAATTTTAAAATTTAGCAAATTATAGATTTCCAACACTCAAACATTGAAACCCACTTAAATTGAAAACCCTTAAGCTTGAGTTTTGAAAACGAATCATCAGTAATGAGCAAAATAGTTTTAATCATACCTTTATACTCAAAAATAGAGACCAAGTAATGATTTTGAGGTTCGATTAAAGTAGATACCAAGAGCATATTTTGGAGGATCTGTGCCTGAGATTATTAGAGTTGTAATAGGCCAGAGACGTGTTCGGTGTTGCGTGTGTATTTTTTTTGTTCTGTATGTGTTTTGGAGAAAGATAAATGGAAGAACACATATGACCAAGTAATTGCTACGCGTTTCGTAATAAAGTGATCAGGTTAACACGTACTAATTACCTTGATTAAAATATTAATATCTAGATTAAAAAATTGGTGCACTGTTGTAACAACCCGAGTTTCAGGTCAACGACTATCCCTAGCCTAAGATAGTTATTTTTAATTACGTAAATAATTATAGTCGTTATGCTATATGTGGTTGATGAGAATTTCCATTTTATTGGTGAATTTCATTCCGTGATTTAGTTTCTATTTGTTTTTAGCATTTAAGAAAGTCAGGAAAATATATTTTTATTGCTCCGAGAGCGTAAATATGTTTATTTTGTATTTTTTGTCGTTTCCCCGAGTTTTTGTAAAAACCATGCTTAAAGATCGTGTTTTATGAGGTTTAACGTTTTATTAAAGGTTTTAAACTATATTGAGTGGGACGGATTTAAAATATTTACAAACGTGATGTTACCCTATTTTGGCCGGCTAAGTAACGGAAATATAACTATTTTGTATTAAACTTACAAGGACTAATGGATGGAGGGACTAAATTGTCAATGTACCAAAGTTGAATTCTATAAATAAGACACATATACCTCACATTTTTCACTTTTAGGAAATCAAACTCTCTTGTCTCCTCCTCCCCTTGTCCGTTCGAAGTAACACACACACATACAAATCCTTGTCAAAAATTCATTACTCACATATAATTAAATCCGTTTATACCATATTAATCCTCGTTCAATCCTCTACAAATCTCACTAAAGAAACCTCACATGCAATGAGTATTTAATAAGTTGGGTTTTGGTCAATTTCTATTGATTTGGTGTATAAGGGTGTGTTTCTAGTAGCTAGATTGTTGTTATATTGAAGTGGTTTGGTTTGAAAAGGTTTGGTTTTGGTTTTGGGGGTTCGTCCGTACGGTTTGGTCAAGGGGGAATGGTGTGAAAGTTTTATATACCTAGAATATATATAAAATATATTAATTCAAAGAGCAATTAAGAAAATTCCCTAAGGAAAATTCACTCTCAAAAATTTATATATAAAATAATATATAATACGTATATTAAACTGGGTAAATATGATCACCCGGGTTGTTTACCCAACGACTAGTAAAATTAAAACCTCGTTTAAGCTTGGATTCTGATTTGAATAAAGCAAAGATATTTTTGATAATCTATATCTACTAAATAAAAGCAATTTAGACAATTAAACAAATACGGGAAATAAATAAATCGTGACAATTAAGAAAGTAAACTAAATTTTAATTCCTAAAAGTGTAAACTAAAATTCTAAACCTAAGATAAGACAAAAGAAAATTTTCGAAAAAGAAAGTACTATTTTTGGCTTTTTAGATTGAAAGATATGATTATTCTAAAATTAAACTAATTAAAAACTATAAAAATAATAAAAATTTTAAAAATAAAGTCCTAAAAATTTTATAAAAATTACACTAATTAAAGAAAATGTGCAAAAATTTTCTAAAAACAAAACCCTAATTTTTACTTTTTAAATAAAGTCTTCTAAAATTAGAACTTTATTGAAAATGTTGTGATATTGTTCAGTAAGTCATAAGCGAAATGTTTTGCGACGCATCTTGGTGATTCTAGTATTATAAGTGTGTATACGTAATTAGTGATTATTATATACTATATATATATATATATACATAAAGTAATATACTTATTTACTTACATATATATATCTTATAATATATACATATATATATACATATATATATACATATTATTATACATATATCTATACTTATATTTATATATTTTTTATATTATATATATATACTATATATATAGTGGAAGGTGTTAAAATAAAAAGCTTTCCAAAACCGCCCCACAACACAAAATCAGTCTGAGAAGGATAAAAAAAAACTTTTTTTTTAAAAGTTCTCAAAAAATTTAAAAAAAATTCCACAAAATCAGGTATGTTGGTGCATAAAACTTTTGTAAAAGAAGTTTTTCTAATTTTGAGTTTTCATACGTTTTTTTAATGCACAAAAAAATAAATTTTGATGCACAAAAATTTTTTGATGCACAAAATTTTCAACTTGTTATAGTTTGATGCGCAATAAAATTTTGATGCAAAAAGTCAAAAGAAGTTGGGTACAAAAACGAATTTTTGATGCACAAAAAAGCGATTTAATGCACAAACGTTTTTTTTCATAATTTTTTTTTTTTTTTTTTATTTGGGGAAAAAATATTCACTTAAACAAAACTTACCTTCACAAACTTTTTCATTGCTACCACATACCGATATTTATTGTAATTTTTTCAGTATTTTGAGAACTTAAAAAAAAATTCTTTTTTATACCTTCTCACGAATATTAGTTGTTTATTTGATTCTTTTTCCTATATATGTAAATGTATATGTATGTATTATGTTTATATAGATATACTTATATTAGATAATATATAGATATATATATTCATATAACATATACATAGTACATAAATATTATATATTTATTTTTTTTTTATTATATATATATATATATTATATATATTATATAGTTTTATATATCATATATATATATATATATATATATATATATATATATATATATATATATATATATATATATATATATATATATCATTATATATATATTATATATAATTATATATATGTATATTACACACACTCACACACACATATCTTATTATCTATATATATTTTATATATATATATATTTATATTTATATATAACATATATAGACATTATACTATATAACCTTCATTTACTTTTATATATATTATTTATATATATATATATATATATATATTTATATATATATGCTTATACATATATATATCATATATTACCTTTACTTGTAGTCCAGTGACGCTATATATATGTACTATATAGGTCGTGGTTGAGAGTTGAAGTTTATTGCGCTTGTTGATTTGATTGATTGATTTGGATCATTTGCTTAAGGTGAGTTCATAGCCTCGCATTAAATTCTTTTAAATGTTTTTAAACCCGCGAGGGGGATACATGTTTGTTTTATAAATCGAACACATATGATTTTATGGTATGCTGACCCTGATTATGAGATTGTTTCGCATCCATAAGTAGCTATTGTCGAAGTCCTTTTATTTCATAAACTGTTAATTACTTGTTGGAGGTAAACGCTAAAAAATTTTACATTAAATAGATCTATTGGGTTGACAAACTGTCCTGGGGTTTGAAATCCTTGTTGACACCATGTCAAAACGGACATTTTGTTATTAGAAATTAGTAGGTATATGACAATAATACCTTGTGTGGGGAACCTTTTAGCATATGAAATGCCATATGTTTTTTAACGTTCGGTGTCATGAGCTTATTGCGTAAAAGAAAAGAAGTTGCAATACATTGCATTTGTTGCTTTGTTTTCCCGAGAACTAATACTGTGTGGCATTTTTTTGTTCAAGGTTTTACTTATTGATTAATTTAAACTTATGAATTTTACTCAAACTTTGTTAGTTGAATTTTAACATGTTTTATAATGGTAACCAAGGCTGAAGGCAACGATGGCGTGGAGGTGTCGTGCGTGTGGTGATGGATTTTATGGAAAGACTTCTTGTGTGTTCTGGTATTTCAAAAACAATATCTTATGTTGTGTCTAAAACAATGTCTTTTATTTGAAAACAATATGTTTTTCATGGTTTGTAATAGACGGTGGTTATGATTCTGTAGGACCTAAACGCACTTTTAACTCTGAATAATTTTGAAACACATGTTTGGTAAACGTCTTAATTTGAGTCGTTTTTTTTATAGTGGTTATGATTGACGGATGCTATTTAGTAACACACAAATAGCTAATTTCGCTGCGACAATCCAAATGCTTCGGGGGGCGGATGTTACAACTATAGCAACTGTGAGACAAACCCTAAATGGTTTTTAGTATATAGTTTTAATCCTAGAATCATAATGGGTATGTGTATGACTATTTTTATAATATTACTAGTTTTTCACTCTGCGCATACGTACTGTTAAATAAGTTTTTTTTTACAAAATTAAGTAAAACATTTATACTTATATAGCTACAATGTTCGTGCAGGTGCGTATTTTTACATAAAATTTTCGTTATGTATTAATATCGATCAATATTTTGTATATATTATTGTTAGATGAAATATTTGACTTTGTTTTACTGAAATGTTTTGAGGTGGATGTTTTTTAAATTTAACTATTAATATTATTTTTACACATTATGCATGTTTAATAATAAATAAGGACCCTTGAAGAATTTTTTTTTGGAATATCCTTATTTAAACTTAGAAGAGGAATGACATGCGTCTTTAATATACGTACAATATCACACTTGTATTTATTTTCACCTCACAGTAAATCGTGGGTTTGTACCTTCAATTTAATATTTATAATCTGGTTAATAATAATTATAGCCGTATTTAATATGTAAATCCGTGCACGCGCGGGTTAAATTTATAAAGAGAAAGAGCATGAGGCATTCATATATGTAAAATCTTGTGTATTTATTTGCATATGGCAATATTTATTAAGATATTTATGATTTCGTGTATATACATTAATTTAATATATACTGATACTAATATTTATCAACAACACTAACATATATGTACAATCTCGTGTATTCATTTAAAGTTGCAAGGTATATGTCGACCCTAAGTATTTAAATATTAAGTGTTTTTTTATATTAAAATGATTTTAATAAATTAAAAGGAGTAGGGTCGACAATGTCGACCCAAAGAAACAAAGGAGTGTCGACCCTAAGGTTAGTCAAACTTTTTGGTTGAAATGTTGTGGTCCCCCCTTGTCGACCCAACTTTCAAAGGGTTGAGTCGACCCAAAGATTTTTGAGTCGAGAATTTTGGATCGATTTCTTAGGGTCGAAATTGTCGACCCTAAGTGCTTTGGGTCAACAAACTTTGTAGTTTTGGGTCGAAATTGTCGACCCTAAACGCTTATATTGTTGTAGTAAGTATATGAAAATGTTCGTCAACTGAAAGATAAAAAAAAATTTGTCGCGATGATTTTTTTGTCGCTCAACGAATTTTCTTTTGCAAGATAGTTTATTTTTAAAAAATGTGAAAAAGTGGTTTTTTTTTTATAAAAAAGAGAAGTCAAGATTTGCTCATTTAATCTTTAGAGAATTTGTGATCTTCGAACTCATTTCACCTTGCACTTATTTTTTCCTATTCCATGATCCTTTCCCATGTCGTGTAAATCTCACCTCATTGTTTATGCTAAGCTTCGTGTAACAACGCGACCTGTACAAGAATTAAACATGTCTTGATACTCAACTCGTATGACTCGATCAAGAAGAGCCCGCCCACAAGAAACTTGGGCAACTTTTGTGTTCGTAACGTAATCATGGTTGGTCATCTTAACATATTTCGTTCATGTAAGCCTGTTACCTCTAACTCCAAATGAATCAAAAGCTATAATCTTTTTAAGTAAGACCCTTTTACTATCCCGTTCACCTTTATATCACTGATTCATATAAGAGTCCGCTAACTTCTGAATCTCTTCGCGTGAAATTAATCATAATTCTAAACAAATTCAATCTGTAATGATACTTCTATAAATATTGTTCAACTGATCATATAAAATTACTATAACAAACTTAAAAATATCAAACCAAAACTTTACATATAAATCGCATTTAAGGACCATCATCTCCATCACGAATCAAATTACATATATCCGAACACTCAACCAAACAATAATGTCTACTCCTAAACCCTTGTTTAAACACAACCAAAGGTCTCCTAACATTAAAAGGACCTTCCCCAGGCGAACCACCTCCACCTCGTATACAAGTTGTCACACACTTTATAGTACAAGATTCTGCTTTCCTAGATTTTGGTTTTTGAATCCTAGCTTTCTTGCAATCACCATCTTGTCCTTGCTCACATTCACCAGACAACGTTTGAGGTATGTTGGAAAATGTTTCTGCTGCATCTGGAGGTGGGTTTATCGCGAAAGCTGGTGTGGAGTACATTGTGGTGGTTAGTATAAGTGTTGATGCTGCAGTGGCTATGAAAAGGTTGGTGGATAGTTTGTTTATGGTGTTCTTGAGGTTGTTGTTGTTGGTGGTGAAGAGTGGTGGTTTGTGATGGTTGTGAGGTGGTGAGTATTGGATGATGGGAGGTCCAGGAAGGAGCATGTTTATCTTCTAGTTGCTATGAAGTTTGAGAAGGGTAAGGGACAGACTACATGTGGTGACACACTGACACACAAGGGTCCAAATTGGAACCTTGGCTTGTGTTATATGCATGGTCTAGAAACTTACAACAAGATCTAAAAAACTTCTATAGTTTTTATTGTATTTAACAACGCTTTTATTTAACTGGACACTCTGTACGCTTGTCGCAATATATAATTGCGTCAATTTGTTTATATATATATTTATTATACTTTTATTATTATTATTATTATTATTATTATTATTCTTATCATCACTTTATTAGAAATTCATAAAATTTACAAAAAGTTAGAGGAAAGCCGAGATAGTATCTGGGCTTCCACTCCTTTAACAATAGAGAAGTCAATCATATTAAAAAAATATGAACAGC
>BQNB010081322.1:16357-29659 GCA_026074375.1 Tanacetum coccineum
CATGAATGACTTTCTTCTATAGCAATCCCACCGTCATCGGGTAAGTGCTAAGGCTTTTGATACCCCATCCGGAGAATACTAATCAAAACGCAAGAACTTCCGATGAAAAAGCTTTGTAGACTTTTGCAAACCTTAGTTCAAAAGAATACCTTAGTTTTAGAAAATGAAACTTTTACTATTCTAACTTTGCAAAATTATTATTTCTATTCACATTATTAGGCTAGGAATCGGTATCACTTTTCTTTCAACGACACATCGGCCACGCCTCCGACAAGAGCTCGTGTACTTATTATGATACCAACCCTAAATATACAACCTCCATCCTTTCTTTCGATGTCACATGGGGAGCGAACCGACAAATGCCCATGTACTTTATTACGATGGAGTTTGTATATTACTAAGGATTTATAACTTGCATCCTTTTTATTCACCAACTTTATTTCATTTTTTTTTTGACTTAATTTTTTTTGCAAATAGAAAATTTTCGTTTTAGAAAACCAAAGTATAAACTTGAACTAAAATTCTTATTTACAAATGATGTAACTCATCATCGATAAAGTTTTTCTCGTGAAATATTTGATTATGATCTTTTAAGAGAAAAAAACTCTAATTTGTAAAAATTAAAGAGAACACTATATTAATCTTTTTAAGAACTTCGGGAAGAAAAAACACAAGTAATTCTTATAAGCACCTTTAAGTTTTCCAATAATCTTGTTTAGCCTCCTATTCGTAACCACACATCATCTCGTATCTTCACAAAAAGAAAATTATGCAAATACTTAGCTAATAAAAATCCAACTCGCATATTTAAAATCTACTGAGATTAGCACAGTTTTCAATTTTACAATGATTTCAAGTCTAGTTGTTTACAGATCTACATGAGACTAGCATAAACATCATCATTAATTGTTATGGGAGAAAGCTAGAACTCTACACATACGATCGAGTCAAAAATTACTTTTTATTCTTACCAACGAAAACCACATTTTTGTCTTTAAAAACATTTTTTTAAAATATCAATAACTTTGAAAATTTAAAATTTTTGCTATTTTTTGGAAAAACGTACGTGAGAACAAAACAAAACCAAAGCAACATCAATACGCCAGAATTCCCTTCCTCAAACTAAACGAAAACATTGTCCTCAATGTTTAAAGTAAGTCGGTCTCTATACTCTACGATAGATCTAAAGCCGTTTTAATGAGGTATGCAAAGATAAACGTTAATCGATATGATGAAAGATATCGTAGACTCCCCAACAAATTTCTCACAAATGCATAGAAGCTCGAGTTGAACGGGACAAATCAACCGGACACGAGAGGCTTCAAAGAATTTGTTGGGTCGATCCTGCAAAAATCACAACAAACAAGCAACAAACATCGAGAAATCGTAAAGAATACAAGCCTCTCTCAACACAACACATTAGATAAGAAAAAAGCAAGCAAAGGAGAAATAAGCATGGGTGTGAACTCCCAGTGAAGCGGCTGTTTTTGATCACCGCGTCGCAAGCTCGACTCGATCCCTGACTTAGTTGTCCTTAGGAAATCTGGAGTCCGGGATAACCAATGGTTGTAATCCCCACCATAGTAATGCTTAAACGGTGGCAAGTTGACTTCGAAATTAGAACCCACCATCGGTATGAGACAACTTGCAGTGCCAATAAAAGGATAAGCTTCTGGTGATTGTGAACGGTCCGACCAACGGACTTGAGAGCTTTCCGGAGAAAATCGTTAATTCGGGAGTTGAAAAGAAGGAACTTTATCACCAATATTGAAGATTCTTCTTATCTTTGGAATCGTGTAGTTTTCTTTGTCTTCTCCTTTAGCTTAACGAATTCTCGTAAGCTTGATCACGAACTCGCTAAGTTTCATTAAGCTGAAACTTTCGATGAATCTCCCGCGTCTTTAAATCGAAGTTGGCATGCTGAGAAGCCCAAAACGCTTTGTGACTAGTTCAACTGGTAAGTGACAAACGCTTTTCCACATAAACTAACTTGGTACGGAGTACATCTAAGTGGAGGCTCGTAACGGTTCTAATAAGCCCATACAAGCTCATCTAACTTGTCCATGACCAATGAGGCATGGTCTTCTCCTACCGTCCTCTCTAAAATTCTTTTGAAGACCTCGATTCGAGACTTCACTTGAACCACTATCGTTTGAGGGTGGAAGGAGCGAAAACGAATGGGTGACACCATATTTAACATAACCTTATCAAATTTGTCATTACAAATGAGATGATGGGTCCCACGATCGCTAATGATTGCTCTATGGAGCACCGAATCGCGAGAAAAGGGATTTTAAGACTTAACAACTACTTCTAGCATCGTTGGTGGTGAGCGCTTTTTCTTCAACCCATTTCGGAACGATAATCGACCGCACTAGAATATATTTGTTACCCCTAAAGATGACAGAAAAGGTCCCATAAAATCGATACCCAAACAATAAAAATTTTTTCCACAAAAACTTGTTTTTGGATTACATTTTGAGGCATCTTCATCATGTCTGAGAGATTGTGGCCTTGTCTTTGACATGCCATCAACAAGACTTGACAATCGTAGGCATCCTTATAAATCATAGGCCATAAAAACCTCATCAAAACCTTCTTGGCGGAAAGTTGGCTCCGTAGTTCCCCCGGTGGGTCCACATAGTGACAAGCTTCGAGAATTTCCGAAAGCTTCTTGCCATCTACACACCATTCGGATTATTTTGATCTCACCAAGTCTTGAAAAGAAAAGGGTCATCCCAAAAGTAACTGTTTAACACCTTTAAAAGAACTTGTTTTTTCTCTTGATTGACATTCCTTTTTTAATGAATTTTCCCCGCGTGGTAAGTTAGCACAGTCGCCGAACCACTGGTACTTTGGTTTTTATTCTTTAGAAGTTAACACACTTAAATCTCTAAAGGAAAAGTCTCGGTATCTATTTTGGATCAAAAAAACATTCTCGTCAAGTGATTTTTCAAGACGAGAGAGGTGATCGGACTTGCATAGTTTATCACACCTTTAAGATATCGATAAACTTTAAAATCAAATTCCGGAAGAAGTAAACCCATCGAATCAAGTCGTGCTTTGGCGTCTTTGTTGTTAAAAAGGTATTTCAAAGCATAATGGTCCGTGAAACAACCGCTTGTTCATGATAGATACGATCGAAACTTCTCACACGCGTAAACAACTGCAAGCATTTCTTTTTCCCGTTGTTGTTGTAATTTGATTCTGACTTCAGTCCATTGGTCTTAATTGTCTTACTAGCATAATGAATTGGTCGAAAATGCTTCTCAATTCTCTGTCCTAGAACCGCACCGATTGCATAATCACTTGCATCGCACATGATTTCAAAAGGTTGATCCCAATTTGGAGCAATGAGAATTGGAGCTTCGGTCAACTTCTTTTTTAATGTTTGAAAGGCAAGAATGCAATCTTCTGAAAAAATGAAAGGAGTATTCTTCTCTAACAGATGGGTCATGGGGAGAGAAGAGATTTTGGAAAAAGTCTTTGTATAAAATCTTCGATTGAATCCGGATTCCGAGAAAACTTCGAATTCTATTGACGGTGTTGGGTGAGGAAGCTTAGAAATTACATGCAAACTTTGGCCTTATCGAATTTCAATTCCTCCTAGAGATCTTATTGTCCCTAAAACAATGCCTTCTTTAACCATGAAATGGCTCTTTTCCCAATTTAGTGCTAATTTGGTGTCTTCACACCTTTTAAGCATTTTGTCTAAATTAGCAAGACACGAGGAAAAAGAATCTCCAAAAACTGAAAAATCGTCCATAAAAACTTCCATCGTTTTTTCTATCATGTCGTGAAAAATGGCCATCATACAACGTTGGAAAGTTCCGGGTGCATTGCACAAACCGAATGGCATACGACGGTACGCGAAAGTTCCGTATGGGCATGTGAAAGTAGTTTTCTCTTGATCTTTAGGATCAATTGGGATTTGAAAATACCCTGAAAAACCATCTAAGAAACAATAAAATTCGTTGCCGGCTAATCGCTCTAACATTTGGTCCATGAATGGTAACGGAAAATGGTCTTTACAAGTTGCTTCGTTTAACTTTCGATAATCGATGCAAACTCTCCATCCCGTGACTAATCTTGTAGGCACCAACTCATTTTCTTCGTTCGTGACAACGGTCATACCACCTTTTTTAGGAACACAATGGACCGGACTAACCCATGGACTATCCGAGATTGGATAAATCAATCCCGCGTCAAGAAGTTTTTCTACTTCTTTCTTGATGACGTCATGGATTTTAGGGTTAACCCTCCTTTGATGTTGGACTGAAGGTTCGTAATCATCTTCTAAAAGGATTTTGTGAGAGCAAAACTCTGGATCTATGCCTCGGATATCAGAAAGTTTCCAAGCAATTGCTTGTTTTTGGTTTTTCAGAACGTTAATGAGTGAGGTCTTTTCATCTTGGCTCAAATCTTTTGAAATTATGACTGGAAGCTTGTTATTTTCCTCTAAAAACGCATACTCGAGATGCGGAGGTAACTCTTTAAGTTCGACTTCGGGAAGTTCAACTTTTGGTTCATAAGAAGTAGCATATTCGAGTGAAGACTTCTGTGGTTCAACAACTTTAAGATCTTTTTGAATTTCGGGTGAATAATCTCCTTGATTTGGTGAAGGTAATGGATCATTGTTGAGAAGTGCCTCGAGAATGAGAATGTCACCCTCGGGATCATAGTACGTAGCATCAATTTCCGTTGAAATTTGCTCGTCATCGATAGCTATGAAAGCATCGGCTTCTTCAAAAAGAAGAAAATCACTTTCCTCGAAAGGAGTAAGCGTTGGAGATGAAGTGGAAACAATCGGATCGTAGTATGGAGAAGGATTGTTGTAAGCAACGGAATCGGAAAATCCAAGTACTTCTTGTGAATAAATTTCACAAGTGACATCGATTAGATCAACCTTCTTCAATGATTCGAGATTGTTGTATGAAATGGAAGAGATCACCACATTTAAGGGTTAATGATTGTCATCATTCCCTAAGAGTAAATCTCTCCTTCTAAAACATCGATTAAAGCATGAGCCGTCTAAGAAAAGGTTCGCTTCGAGTATTAACGGTACTCAGGAGGATCGGCTTATAAAATCAAGAACAACAACGTCGGCGGAAAGCTAAAACTTTCTACTTTGACGAAAACATTTTCAGCTGCATACGTGGTTTGGAAATTGTACGGCTCGGCTGACTGATTCTAACACCATTTTTGTTTCAGTTAGCCCTGAGCGTGAAGCTTTTTCAAATGGATAAAGGCTAAGAGATTGATATTGCACTAAATCGGCAAGGGCTAAGTAACTTATCGGAACTCCGACAAAATCGACTGGAATGAGAAATCGACCGGGGTCACCTAGCTTTTCTGGAAGCTTTTTTAGGACAACCGCACTACAATTTTCTTAAGGTATTTGTGATAAACTCAATTAAAACTTGTCTATGTTATTAAGATCTTTTTTTAAACATTGGAGCAAACTTTGGCATAAAGAATGAGAGCATCCAGCGAAACTTAGCTCAAAGTGAAGATTACGGAAGATTTCCATAAACTTTGAAGCTAGGATATCATCCTTTTCACGAATCTTTTGTTTGTTGAGTCTTGACGGGTAAGGTAAATTAGGTTTGGCTTTGTTAGCAACGAAAGAAGGCTCTTCAATTGGTTCTTTGTCTTTGGTTTGTTCTTGGACCAATGGAGGAGGTTGGATGTCTTCGGTGCTTGGTAGCTCCGTATCCTTTGTCACCTCACTTTCCTTTTCCACCACCGGCGGTGGAATTGGAGGTCCATCGTAAGAAACACCACTACGAGTTGTAATTGCCTTGGCTTCATTCCTAGGATTTGGAATGGTATTGCTTGGTAAAGTACTTGAACTTGAAGGTTGATTGGTGTGATAGCTTTGCATGAAACTGAGCATCATTTTCTGAAAATCATCTTGCTTCTTTTGAGAATCATTGTAAACTCTTTGAAAATCATTTTGGTTTCTTTGAAAATTATCCAACTTCATTTGCAAGTTATTCATATTCGCATCATTTGCTTTAGCATAACTTTCAAAATCCGTTTTAGACACTCCTTGAATTTGTGAAACGGGAGGTAAAGCTTGATTAACCAAAGGTTGATTTGTTGGTGGTTGGTATGGTGGTGCTTGGTAAACTTGATTTTGGTTGTTTTGACGGTTTTGGTTAAAATTTCCTCCACGGTTTTGGTTGAAATTAGAATTGGTTCCTTGGTAACGGTTTTGGTTGTTTTGGACATTCGGTTGATTGAAACCCGGTGGTCTCATTTGACTTGCCAAATTAGGTGGTTGGTTTCTTTGAAGAAAATTTCCAACGGCTGCGGTTTGTTGAAATTGTTGGATGTTGTCATGAAAAACGGGGAAATCGTTTCCACCTCGAGTTAACGGACAATGGTTAAAATTGTGATTTGATCCACATGTGACACATACTTCCTCAACCGCTTTGACGGGTGCGGGAGTAGTAACAACTAAAGCTTTCATTTCATTCATCATTTGTTTCATCTTGATAGTCATCTTATCCTCAAGAGAAGCGGCTATTTGTTGCATATCGAAAGAATTATTAAAAGTTTACTGCATCTGGTCGGTTCGCTCCTGATGTTGCATCCTTCTAAAAGGTCGAGAATCTCCTGGTCAAAATAAGACTCTTGGACCATGGTCGGCTCGCATACCGATGTGGCAGTTGTTTAAAGGTCTGTCTAAGATAAATGCCACACGCGGCGATCTAAGGCATCTTTGATCGGTTGAATTCAAGAATTGTAAAAAATATCGAGTTTTGAGGTGTAGTTCCGAGAAGCCTTGGTGAGACATTGACGAAGAAGTCTTTAAAAGTTCCCATGCTTTCATTAAAGGGTTTTCGTTGGGTTCTTGACAAAAATTTATGATTGTGTTCCGAAGGTAAGTTGTTTTCGATGGTGGGAAGAATTGGTTTATGAATTTGAAACAAGGTCCGACCCATGTGTAGAATTGATCTTGGAGTTCCTTGTCTAACCATCTCGGGCTTCCACGTCTAGAGAGAAGGGAAAAGCAAAAGCTTTATCGAAGTGTCGAACTTCGGGAGGTCTAAAACGTTGAATGACCTTGTTGAAGAATCGAAGGTGGTTGTAAGAGGATCTTGTCTACCCGTGAACTATTTTCTTGCACAAGATTGAATTAAAAGGTTGTTTCTAAGCTCGAAATTGTTAGCATTGATCGATGGAACAACTATAGCATCTTCATACCCTAGATGGGTGCTTGTAACATTTAGCCTGCACGATTGTCGCCGATTGCAAACAATGTTTTTTGATCGAACATTTGTTCAAATTTTCAACAAACCGGAAAGTTATGTTGTTGACGACGTATACTAGATTGCGAACAGAGTGCGCATAAAAAGGAAAAACTAAAAATCAAAAAGCAAAACTTTAACAAACTATTTTTTTTTATGTTTTTATTTTAAAACAATGAATTTTCACGGTTACACGAAGATACTAAACAACATAATCAACTACTTTTCACGGTAGCTCTCAAAAAATTGCTTTTCAGGTGAGCCGTATTTTCTCGTAGAGACAACAAATGGCAAGTGTTAAATCTTTCGTTCGATTGGGTAAAAAACCCTAAAAAAAACCAAAAAGGTTCACCGTCAAATGAAATGAAAATAACATCCGTTAGAATATTAAATTTTGGTATTTTACCAATTGGTGATTATTATTTCTTAAATAAAAAGAAAGATTTTTTTTATATTTTGAGATTTTATATTTTTTCTTTAATTAGACTAAAAAGAATAGGAAAAATAATAGTTTTACTTTTTAAATTTATGAGTTTTTTGGATTTTTGAATTATAAAACAAGAATGAAACTTTCGAGGGTGAAAGGATCTTCAAACCAAATCAACAAACACAAAACGTAGGAATCTTAAACACTAGTTCCCCGGCAGCGGCGCCAAAAACTTGATAGCAGTTTTATATACACTATAAAATATACTATAAAATAATATTCCACAAGAGCAATTAAGAAAATTCCCTAAGGAAAATTCACTCTTAAAAATATTTATAATATAATATATAATACGTATATTTAACCGGGTAAGTATGATCACCCGGGTCGTTTCCCCAACGACTAGTGAAATTGAAACCTCGTTTAAGCTTGGATTCTGATTTGAATGAAGCAAAAATATTTGATTTGATGATCTATTACTACTAAATAAAAAGCAACAATTAAAATAAACAATTAAAAACAATTAAGCACTTAAACAAATACGGGAAACAAATAAAATGCGACAAATAAGCAAATAAAATTAATTCATAAAAATGCAAACTAGATTTCTAAACCTAAAATAAGGCAAAAGAAATTTTTAAGAAAAAGTAAATTATTTTTTTTTGATTATTTTTGAATTTATTAAGAAATAAAAACTATTTAAATCTAATTAAATCCTAAAAATTATGAAAAATATCAAAATAATTGAAATTATGTTTTTCCTAGATAAAACAAAGTAAAAGAAAATTTTAGAAAAAAAAAGAATTACTATTTTTGGCTTTTTAGATTTAAAGTTATGATTTTTCTAAGATTTAAACTAATTTAAAACTTAAAAATTAATAAAAATATTAAAAATATAATCCTACAATTTTTGTAAAAATTATACTAGATAAATAAAAAGTGCAGAAATTTCATAAAAATAAAAGCCCCAAATTTTACTTTTTTATAAAACTTTAATTAAACTTATTAAAAACTAAAACCTAATTATTTAATTAAAAAGATAATAAAAGAAATTTAACTACTAGGGACTAACGGAGCAAAACAGTTAACAGACAAAGGACTAAATGAGAAACATTTAAAGCTCAAAAGTTACAAAAACAGTCCCTGAAGGCCACCCCCACCCCGTTTTTTTCACCCCTAAGTCCTAAATCCACCCAAAATACAGGCTGAAGATTAAAAACAGCTTAAAATTCAAAAACACAAAAAGACCAAAGTTGTAGAATAAAGCTTGGGAGATCAACTATTAACAAAATCACTATGGGCTGAAACTCAACAATAATAAGCCATTCAAAAAAGAGCTTCTCGATAAGCTGACCTCAGTAAGAGGCTTTTGAGCTCATATTTAACTATAAATGCTTGACACAATGCTTGATATAATTCCTACAAATTGAAAACCAAAAGCTTTCTAGTTAAGCTATAATGTGAATGAACTAGAAATGATAAGCTAATAAACAGGAAACACTAGAAGCAACTAAATTTAGGGGATCAATAGGCAAAACACAGGAAAAAAGCACTTAAAATACCATCAAAAACCACAATGACTTACAAATGCTTAAAATACCAAAAAGCAAGACTGGAGCTTTAAAAACTTAATACCACTACTCAGACATATGAAATCCAAAATCATAAAAACTGTTTAACTACAACTTAAAATTAAAACAAAAAGCTAACTTCTATTACCAACTGTTATTTTTGGTTTTTTGAAATTTTTCAAACTTAAACTGCAAAATGTGACTTTAGGTAATAAACTAGAAATTGAAAAACAAGATTTAATCTATATAAACTAAAGTCTAAACTAAGAGCTTGTTGAAATTTAGAGGCTAAATCCTATTGTAACTAACTTAAAAATGATCTGAAGGACAACAGCATTAACTATCTAGTTAATGCTGGTGCACTTGACCAAATGGGTCAAAACCATATTGCAGGAAACTCTAATGTCCAAAAACGCATTAGACACACTCAATGAGTGTGTCTAAACTCAAAACAAGCAAAAACCAAAACCAAATAAGGCTAGGAACAAAACCTAGCAAGCTAAGACCAAGCAAAAAAGTACCCTGTGCGTAACACCTAAATTAACCATACCTTTTGAAATTTGAAATCTAACCACTTAAAAAACTATTTACTTATTATTTAAAAGATGAAAATGCAAAAAACCCTGACACAAAAAATAACCACAACAGCTCTTTCTTAACCTTATTTGAGTCAAAGTAACACTAAACCAAACTACTCCTTAAAGAAATGATAAATTTAAGAGAGAAGCTATTTAAAAAATGAAATCCAATTATGAAAAACTTATTGGCCAGATGCTATAAATAAGCTTAAAAACTAACTAATTATACATAGTGAACAATTAAATAAGCATTAAATCTAAATTTAACTATTTACTTTCTTTTGGTTTTTTTTTTTAAAGGATTTTAGGACAGAAATGAACAACTAAAGATCTAAAGCTATGAATAACAAAAACAGATTAACTAATAAGATATATAAGCTAGATAAAACACAAATAAGCACTAATAAGCAAATTATAAAATAAGCAATAAATAAACCAGAGCTCAGCTTTAGAAAAGTAAATCGACAATATCTAAGCAAAAACTTAAGAGAGAAAACGTACAAAGCCTCTACAAAACAAGAGAACCAAATATGCCAGCTACCAAACTCCCTACTTATAGATAAGCTAGAGTAAACAATAGTCCATGGGGAGCTCTTCCAAAAGCTAGCTCCCCTTCCCATAATGCTTATAAGTCCAAATTTCCAAGGTATTTATCTGATTTTAGAGTCCTATATAGATTATAAGATGCACAAATTAAGCTCTATCACAAGTTAGAGACCTTGTGAGAGCTCTTGAAGCTTATGAAATAGTACACCACATACTTATAGCTTATTATGAAAGTTAGTTACAAGTATTGAGAATAAAGATGAAAGCTTATGACAAATAAAAACTGGATTTCATTAATATAAAACTTGATTACATTACTAATTGAAAGAAAATTACAAAAAGCAACTAATTACACTAAGAGAAATTTAAAGGATAAAATAAAAAAACTAAAATTTTGACAAAAAAAACTCTCCTTGTGTGTGTGTGATGAGGGCTTTATATAGCCTGAAGGTGAAGGTTCCAGGCTCTTGCATCCATTTTCTTACACTAAGCCTTTAAAAACCCGCACACCTCGATTCACAGGATTATCTTTGATCTTTGTTTATATGTGGCCATTAGGATCACTAAGTGACCTCACAACGGATTGCCAATCTGGCATTTCATAAGTGAGGCACCACTCGTGCTTCTTTCTGAGAGAAATGGTACAAAACACCTCACTAATCTTTGTGCTTTCACCATTGCTGACGTTGTGAGGGTGAGCTTGAGTAAGATAAGGTAACCCCTTGATTTGACTGACTTGACCCTTCCATTTATATAGGGAGCTTCAATGAATTTGACTAATGGGCCCTTTAAATTTCTTAATTGCCCCTTGTTTTGACTAAGGTGAAATGGGGGAAGAGAGACATGGAATATAAGACACGATTTTACCCGCCCTTTTTCTAACAGAAAATGGGTAAATTCCGTTTTGAACTTAACTTTGGAAATGGCAACTTCTTCCCCTCTCAGTTCTTTTACCCAATATAATTGGTCCTTGTGTATGGATCCCTCTTTTTCTAGTTATAAATAACTTTCAAAAATTGCAAGTTTAGCCCTTGTGGTTTATATAAAAGGAAAGTGGGCTAGGGTTTTGGGCTTAAGGATCCGGGTGAGGCCCATTTGGGTTTAGGGACCATTTATGAATGTTTCTGAAAGTTGAGGGGCTTAAGTGGAATATTTTGGTTCTTGTTGACCAATGTTTGACTTTTCTTTGACTGGATTTGACTGAGGCTTGACTTTTCTGGCTTCAGCTTTGATTCTTTGGCTTCTTTTTGTACCCTTTTGATTCTCGTGTCCGTGTTTGCTTGTTTTTGACTGTTTTCTTGTGATTTTTGATATATCCGTACCTGCACACACAAAACACAAATACAAGCATAATTTTGCCATTTTTGGTCTGTTTTGGGTTTAATTGGGTTATTTTAGGTACAAATGGATATGTGTATTCTACACTTATCATGGACCTAGATGAAATTAAGACTAGATGCATGAAAGACATGATGAGGGAATTAAGGGAAGTCTTGGTCAAGACTTAGCTAGTTGATGATACTGGTTTCCTTATGTTGAGAACATCCCATGAAAACAAGGAATATGTTTGCTAGATATTTCTTTACATTCATATCTCCATAAATCCGACCACATATAGATATATATGATCTAGTTTTGTAAATTTTCAGTATTGGGTATAATTGTGGGTATTTGTTGAAGCGTAGAAAAGTTTTTATGGTTCCGGGAATGCCTAAACGTATTTTATCGTGAAACGTAAACACTTTACATAACCAATAAAAATAAAATGACCAAAGTTAATAATTATCCTCCAAATAATTACTTAACACTTGCTTGATGTAAATATTTAATTGTTTGATGCCCGTTTACATTGAATGATAATTTTTAGCTTACGCGATTTAGCTTAACGATTACGAATTAAAAGCTAACGCGTACAATACTAAAAATAAATAGTGAATTTATTGACGTCATAAATGACCCTAAAACACGGGGTGTTATAGTCTTCCCCCGTTAAATGAGCCTTGTCCTTAAGGCTTAAGGCGTGGCACTTGACAATGGTGTGGTCTTTGTGAAGAGATGTGGATATTTCTTTCGAAATTGATCCTCTCATTCCTATGTAAACTCAGGACTTCGCCTAGAGTTTCATCGAACCTTGACAATTGGGATACGGCTTCGCTTCAACCTTTTAACTTCACGATCCATGATTTCTATTGGTTCCTCGACAAATGAAGTTTGTCATCAATATGAAGTCCATCCAACGGAACGGCTAATGGTTCGTTGGCATGGCACTTTCTCAAGTTGGATATATGAAACGTATTGTAAACCTTGCTCAACTCTTAAGGAAGCTTAAGCTTGTAAGAAACGGCTCTAACCTTTTCCAACACCTTGAATGGTCTGACATACCTAGGGTTTAATTTCCCCCGTTTGCCAAAACGTACGACCCCCTTTCCAAGACAAAACCTTAAGTATAACACTATCCCCAACTTGAAATTCTATTGGCTTACGCTTTAAATCGGTGTAACTCTTTTGCCTATCATGTGCGGCTTGTATTCTTTGCTTGATATGGACGATCTTCTCGGTTATCTATTGAACTATTTCTGGACCGATGAGTTGAACCTCTCCAACCTCGGCCCCACATACAGGTGAACGACACTTTCGACCGTAAAGTACTTCAAATGGTGCAGCCTTGATGCTAGCATGATAACTGTTGTTATATGAAAACTTGACCAATGGCAAATGGTTAACCCAACCCTTTCCAAAGTCGATCACACAAGCACGCAGCATATCCTTGACAGTTTGAATAGTCCTCTCGTTTTGTCCGTCAGTTTGTGGATGGTATGCAATACTCATATCCAGACTAATACCCAAAGCCTTCTGAAGTGACCTCCAGAAATTTGATGCGAACCTAGGGTCGCGATCACAAATAATCGAGATGGGCATTCCAT
>BQNB010081323.1:0-29659 GCA_026074375.1 Tanacetum coccineum
CTCTCTCAACAAAAATCTTTGCTACTTTTCAAAGGTTTAGTTTGGGGAAGTTTTGAGGTATTTGGTTATAAGGCATGTGATGTTGCGTGAGGACACGCAATCGTTTAGTTTGGGGAATTTTGATAAGTGTTAAATACACATATCCATTTATGCTTAAAATATCCCAAATAAACCCAAAACAGACCAAAAATAGCAAAAATATGCTTGTATTTGTGTTTTGTGTATGAAGGTACAAATAAATTAGAAATCACAAGAAAACCATCAAAAACAAGCAAGCACGGACACGAGAACGGAAGAGTGAACAAAAGCCGGAAGCAAAGCCATGAAAAAGTCAACCCTCAGTCAATCAGTCAAAGGAAAAGTCAAATCTTGGTCAACAAAAGTCAACAAAACCCAAAGTATCTCAAAATAACCCCTCAACTTTCAGAAAAGTCCATAAATGTTCCCTAAGCCTAAATGGGCCTCACCCGGATCCATAAGCCTAAAACCCTAGCCTATTTACTCTTTTTATAAACCATAGGGACCAATCTTGCACCATTCCTAACTTAATTTATACTACAAATGGGAAAAACCAAACACAAGGACCAAAATTGCAATTAACCCAAAGTTTAAAAATATGTTACCCGTTTTCAGTTGTAAAAAGGCGCGAAGCCCTTTTTACTGTTCATCGTCACTTTCGTTTCACTAGCCAGGGTAAAACAAGGGGCAAATGGAAATTGAGGGCTTTATTGGTCAATTTAAGAGCTCATTAACAAGATACCAGGGACAAATTAGTCTAATCAAATGGTTTTAGTAACTCACTCTCATGATCAAGCCACGTCATCAATGGAGAAGCACACAAGGGACGTGGGTTTTGCACTAAACTCACTCACACAGCTAACACAATGTCACATCAAAGAATGACACGCTGGCGATCCTCAGATACACACAAAATGATCAAACGGCTCAAAATCATTTGGCAAAGATTAGAAGAATCAAGGGTGCGTATTGAAGGCTAGGAGATGGATTCAGGAGGCCTAGAAGCTTCATTATGATGCTATAAATAGCACCCTCGTCACACACACATGATGTTCCTAATTTTTTTTTCTAGTTTAGCCTAGTGTAGTTTTAAAAAGCTTAAATGTAATTTTGATTCAATTGTAATTTCTTTTAAGTAATGTAATTCAGCTCTTTTTAATGAAATTTAGTTTAAATTTGTCATAAACTTTCATAGCTTTCAACTAATAAGCTCTCTTAATAAGCCTATCTGTCTCAATAAGCCCTCATAAGCTCAAAATCAGCTCTAATAAGTCTATAAGCTTATTATGGAGCTCAACTCACCTTAATCATACTTTAAACCTGTAAAAGTAGCTTAAAATTTCTATTTACTTTGGATTTATTGGATTTAAGCTTAAAAGAAGGGGATCTAGTAATGGACGAGATCCCATGGACTTATACCCTAGCTTATTAATAAGCTAGGGAGCTTGTAGCTGCCTTAATTGGTTCCTCTTGTTTAGCTAGAGGCCAAAGTAAGTTTCACTTTTAATTCCTTTTTATTCAAGCTTAATTAAATAGGTAATTTGCTTAAAAACTTAGATCTGCTTATTTGCTTATATTGTATGCTTATTAGTGCTTATTTGAATTTCATTTAGCTTATTAGACTAATTAGTTAATCTGTTTTTAGCTTAAGAGATATAGATCATTAGTTTAATATTTAGATTGTCATAAAACCATAAAAACACTAAAAATTTAGTATAATCTTAGATCTTAAGTTTTAGCTAAATCTAGTTATTAGTTTATGCTTAATAAGTTAGTTATAAGCTAGTTTTTATCTGGAAGTTAGTACTTGTTAATTAGATTTGCAATTTAAGTTTAAAATCATCTCTGTCAAAATGATAAAGGGGTGTTTGGCATAAGCAAGTTTGACCAATAAAAGTCAAATATTTTTGGGCAAAATACTTTGGTCGGCTGAGTTTTAAAAAGGTTTGAGTTCTTAGATTTTAGTCTAAATGAATTTGTGGCTTATTATGCATGTTCCTGCACCAGGGGAGCTTTTAGCTTAGGTTTTAATTGCTTCATTTTGATCCAAGCTCTTTGAGCTTTTGATTGTGCTTGAATTAAGTTTAAACACTCTACTTGAGTGTGTCTTAGTGCAGGATTACTCTCAAAGTATCCTGCACTTTTGTTTTTTTTTCTTTTTTTTTCAAAGTGCATCAGCACATACTTATTCACATACTTAGCACATGCTGAGTATGTAAACTGAATTTAATCCCCAATTTAAGCCATCAATTGTAGGATTTAGTAGCTTATCTTTTAGTATTTTATAGTTTAGATATAGCTTAATTTAGATTAAGACTTATTTTTCATTTCCAAGCTTATTTACTATAGTACAATCTAGTTTAAAAGTCACCAAAAAGCTGTAAAACTCAAAAACAGTAATTAGATTAGTATAGCTTTAAAAAATTTTCAAAGTGCATCAAGAACAAAACCTTATTCACATCCTTAAAGCACATGCATGATTATTGTTAATACTGGGAATTTGAAATCCCCCCCAAATGTTTAAGCCATCCAATTGGTTAAAAAGGAGTTTTAGTTTTTAGCTTTTAATCTTTTTTAGGTAAATTTTATAGTTTTATTTTAGAAATATAGCCTTACTTTAAGATTTAATAACACCCTTATTTTTCCAAATTTCCCCAAGCTTAATCTTTACTATAGTTACAATCTAGTATTAAAAAGTTTTCCACCCAAAAAACGCCCTGTAAAACTCAAAAAGAGTAATGTAGAATTTTTGTCATAGAATTTAAAAAAAAATTAGATTTCTCTAGCTTTGTGTAATAGTAGGTTTTTTTACTTTTAAGTACCTATCAGTTTTGGTTTTTGTCAAGTATTGCAAACGGCCCCATTTGCTGGTTCCCTCTTATAGCTTTTTCTTGAGCAATTGAATAGCTTCAATTAAGTTTTATTTTTGAGCCTTAATAGGCCTTTATTCCCCCTGACTTTGGGCCTTTCCTTTCACATCCATTTTTATTAAGAAGCCCTTAATGTTGTTTTTTTAAGATCAACTCTCCCACCTTTTCTAAATTAAAAAAGTAAGCAATAATCCCCCCAAAAATGAAACACTTCGGATTCTCCCCTTTTTTAACTTATGTAAAATTTTAGCTTAATTTGGAAGCCTTTTTTAGCCAGCTGTATTATAGTAAAACCAAATGGTAAAACCCATAACTTTCTGAAAGGTCAAGCTTTTATTGATAGAAGCTCTTTTTTTGAAAAGCCTTAATTAATTGAAATTTTTTCCACCCCCAAAGGATGGCTTTTTGTTAATTTTGTTTCACAACCCAGCCTCCCCCCTTTCTACAAACTTTTTGCCCTTTGTTGTGGTAAGTGTTTGGTTGGATAATAATCCAATTTTTTATATAATTACTCAACTTTAATTTAAGGCCCTTAAATTTATGACTTATTTGAAAATCGGGCTTGAGACTTTTTTTTACAGGGGTAGGTATTTTGTAACCTTTTTTCAATTTTCCACATTGTATTGTTCTCTGTTAGTCCCCCCCCCCGTTTTAGGATCCCCCCCCCCCCTTTGCAACCCATAAGGTCCCCGTAGTTAAAGTATTTATCTTAAGTTTTTAGCTTATTTTTTAATTAGTAAATTATAGAACATTTAGTTTTTAATATAGTTTTTAATTAAAAGGTTCTAAAAAAAAAAAAAAAAAAAATTAGGGATATTTTAAATTTTTTATAAAAGTTTTCTGCCCTTATTTTCCTTTTCCTAGTATAGATTTTTATACAATTCTTTTTTAGGCTTTCATATGTTTTAAATAATATATTTTACATAATTTTTAGAAGCTTTTAAACTTGAGTAAAAATAAAAATCTTCAAAGAAAACATTCAAATATCCAAAAAAAAATGTTTTTTCTTTTTTTCCTCCTAAAATTTTTTCTTGTGGGGTCCCACCCCCCTATCTTTTAGGTTATTAGAAATTTTGGTTTACATTTTTTAAGGAGTTAGAATTTTAGTTTACTTGCCCTAAAAATTGTCCGAGCATTTGGTTATTTTGTTTCCCCCGTCATTTTTGTTAAGAACCTTTAAATTGGAATTTTAATTGCTTGTTATTATTAAATTAAGTAAGTAAAATTAGAAACACCCAAATCAATCCTTTCGACGCCATTCCAAAATCCAGTATCCCAATAATCAAAGCGACGTTTTTTTCATTTTTTCTTAAAATCCGTTTCTGGGAAAAACGAACCCCGGGAAATTCAATACTTACCCGGTAAAAAACCATACCGTATAATTCTATATAATATATAATATGGATCTTAGTATATATATATATATACATAAAAAACATATAATATCTACTATAAATATATATATATGGATATATCTATAAAATATCTCGATTAAAGATCTATAAATATTTATAAGAGGCGATATTTATATTCTTAGGGAATTTAATTCCTTAATATTGCCTCCCCTTGCGTGGATTGCTGAAATATTATATAGTATATTTTATAAGCGTATCAGAACGCGACATTTGTGAACACTTGCATGTAAGATACGACGTGTATACGAGCTAAATATAGGACATTTTACCACTAGGGCCTTTCGAATAATCATGTAAGTTGCTAAGAGAAGCAAAAGGCCACAATGGGCTCATATAATACTCAAGAGTGTTCGGCCCGGGCCTAACTGGACCAACAAGCCCGACAGTTGAGCCACAACTTAATTATAAGCTCTATGAGCTTATTGAGAGTCATACAAATATAGTTGAAACATATATGGACCCTAATACTAATTAGAGAACCTAGACAAACCCTCATCGGGCTTACTAGCCCACGACAGAGCCCAACAAGAGCTAACAAGCTACAATAAACTTAAACAGCTTATTGGTAAGCTTATACAGCTTTGATGAGCTTAATGGACCTAAATATAAATAATGGACCTTAATGGACCGAGTCAAACCATTAGAAACCTTATTCGGGTTCCTATTGGGCCCAAGAAGCCCAATAGCGAGCTTATTAGCTTATTGGATTAGCTGACCAAACAAACAGACCCCATGGTGCTTAAAAGATTTAAAAATAAGTTAAAAATGCTAATGGCACCTCATGAAACTATTACGAGTTTGAGTTATTGGGCTCACAAGCCCAATAAGCTCGAATAAGATCAAATAAGATCATCCGAGCTTACATTCTAGTCAAAACAGATTCAATAAGCTTAAATAAGCTTAACAAGTGCTTTAGTGCTTTTAAAATTTAATCGGACCTTTAAAACATTTATTAGATCTTAACTGGCCCAATAAGGTCCATTAAGCCAAAATAAGCTCTCCCAAGCTTATTTATAAGCTGGAACAGCTTATATGGCTTATTAGAGCTTAATGAAATCTAATGTCACTCGTTAGAACTTAATTAGACTTAAAATGCGATTCTTGTAAAGTTAAGGGACTAAAAGTGTAAATTACAAACTAGCGGGGCTAAAAACTATCAAAACTAGATTCCTTATAGTTAGGGACTGTTTTTGTAACATTTGAAATGCTAAGGGTTGTTTAAAACATGTAAGGACCTAAAATGTAAATTGTGTAAAGTTGGAGGACTAAAAGTGTAATTATGGAAACTTAAGGGTTTGAAATTAAAATAGTATATATTTCATAAACCTAGGGATAGTTTTATAATTACAAGAAGCTTAAGGGTATTTTGTAGACTAAGGTGATTTTGTAAACACTTAACGAATCGGACGAGTTATATATTTATCATATATTATAACAAATTAAACCATGACTTAATAAAAATGGATATTTATTCATAAACGTTTATACGTATACTAGAACGTGTGAAATCATATACTTTTGCAAGAGCCATCAGACAGATATAACTACATTAACCATGTGCACCACCACACAAGTGATAACAGTATATATATAAACTAGCTATTTATTGTAGTTTATACATTGAGTCTTTAACCTAAATTTATAGACTAAGACTGGCCGTATTTACTTAGGTATTTGACAGTGTGATTCATACTTGGATATCTATTATCATTTCAGAGGACTATTTACTAAGATGAGTTCATAGCCCTATGTTTTACAATTTTTTAAATGATCTACATCTTTGGGGTGAGAACATGCTTGTTTTACAAATTGGACGCAAGTGTACATTTTATACAATGATTACGTGTTTGCCTAAGTAGCGATAAACCACTGTGCCCTTTATCATGAACTGTCAATTACTGGATTGTAAGCGCGAATGTTAGGAGTAGATCTATTTGGGATTGACATCCCCGTTCGGGTGACTAGCTATCACCAGGAACGAACGTTATAACATGTCGGATTTGGGATGTTTCAAGTTAGAACATCATTCATTGGCATTATTGGCAATTTATTGCATTCATACATGTCGAGCTTTAGTGTCATGAGCTTAGGAAAACGTAATTACTTTTTATGATGTTTGCATTTGTTGCTTAATCATACACTTATAAATCTTGCGGTCCTACTATTGATTTACATAAACCTATGATTCACCAACTTTATGTTGATATTTTAAGCATGTTTTCTTAGGTCAATAAGGCACGGGGTGCTCAGATACATTGGGGGTCACTCTTTAGAAAGAGTCAGTACTAAAGATTTGGGCGTATTACATTTTGGGAACATTTGTTATAAACCGAAATCTTTACTTATATTGTCGAACAATTTGAAGCCATGAGCTTATGTAATGAACAAGTATTTTGTTAATCCAATGTATCTTTTTAAAATAACACGTTAGTGGTCGTTCTCATACCTTGTGCTATCGATCCATAAAGTAACGCCCTCGGATATTCAACATTCCGCTGCATACTCAAATTTGAGGGTGTTACAGCAGCAACCACCGAAATCACCCATCGCCACCATTTCACCCTTTTTAACTCCGAGTTTGGATGGTTTTATATTCGTAAAAAACTAATAATAAACGTTGTGTGGTTGTGTTGTTTAAACTTGTTTCATTTTGTTTAATTTAGTTTTATTGGCTGGTTCGTGTGTTTCGATTTATATACACACCCGTATAGGGCGTTTGTTTCGCTGAACAGCAGCCCACAAGGGGTGTTTGGTTGCTGATTAAACTACCCAGATAGGGTGCGTTTGGTTTAGCAGTTAGGGGTGTATGGTTCTACTCATATTTGTTATTATTGATTTAGTGTCATCGACGGCCATTTAAGTAATGACGATTTACTAGAAAACAATGAGATTTCATTTTCAGCTCAGATACGAGTTAGGGAAGTGTGGAGTGTGTTGGGATTTAATAACTAGTTAAACCATTAACTACGAGTACGCAGTGGAATGGACCTAGTTTTAGCATATAGATTAACACATAATAAGATAAAGAATTACTTACCTCTTGATCTTGATCTTGAAACAAAGTAGTGGTTAAATTGTCACCTCTACAGTTGCTCACACAATCACGTCAACGGAATACGTCAAGATGTCTAGACTTGACTTCACAAACCAAACACCCACGTGTTGTATAATCGAACCAAATGCACCCCTTGTGAGCTTGAAACAATCGAACCAATAAAAAAAAACCCTAATTAGGGTTTATACCAAAAACCTTAATTCTAGCACCAGCAAAACACCGCGTGTAGATCTTAAATCGTCAAGCTAAGAGGATGAGTATAACCAAAAACCCTAAAAGGGTGCTGGGTTGATCGGTTGGAGAAGCAAAACCAAAAACCTTAAAAGTTTTATCGTTTCGGTCGAAGGTTTTGGGGAGAGGGGAGAGCACCAAAAATTCTTTAGGTGATTTTAGGGATTGCGAAAAAGTAAAGAATGAGGTTTAGGGTGGGGGTATATATAGGCACCTAACCCTTATCCTTGTAGAACAAGCAATCCCATTCTTTCCTATCTTTCTCTCCAATATCCGAACAAACACCCCCTTCTAGAACCTTAGGAGAGTCAGCCAAACTTTGGGCTCCCTTGGGGTTCAGGTTTTGTCTGGTTTAGTCCCTTGGTTTTATATTTAAAGTATACATTAAGTTAGTTATACAAGTAACGTAACTTAGCGACTATTTAAATATTTATCGTGAAGTATTAAACGCATTCTTCGTGTATTAATGTGTGTGCCTCTAATAGGCTCACGCATTTCTAACGTATAACACGCGGATCCAACTCACATAATCCAACAGCTCCCACTTGGGAGTTGGAGTAGTAGTCAGCATTTATACTGACAATGGAAACGTCTAGCAACACTCACACTTGCCTTTTAATTAGAAATACTTGAGATAAAGTTTCAAGAACAATCTCAGCTTATAATGGTTATGTATTTCTTGCTATTATCATCCCTTCGTTCTAGATACCGTTAAACCATGGATATGGATCCTAACTCATTCCATATAGTTTAACATTCTGTTTCTCGTTATACAAATAATTCAGATTTACCAAATGTAATCAAGAATCATCTTGTATTACCCTTAGGGCATGGCCATGCAATTATCTGATTAATTCTGGAGAGGGCTCATGGTATCTTTCTGCACATAACAAGTGGAGGAACAAATTCTTTGTTGACTACAAGTGTTGTGGATGCTGCTTCACATCACTTCCAAGAATAGTTTTTATAACTACCTTATTCAGGATAGCGTTTGACTTATGCTTAACAAGTGATATCCACACATACAAAACTTGTTTGTATCTCAAGTCTAAGGATGACTTATTAAACCATTTTTCAACATCTTACTCATGACATGGATCCAAAAGTAAATGTTCAAAAGTTGGGGTATCCAATATGCATCCCTTGTGAATACACATGAGTTTGGCGGGAACAATCCATATATTCAAAGAATACTATTCTAAAACCCATTGCTTTAAAACTATGTCAGTCCTAATCCTAATTCTAACGGGTAAAAGGGGGTTTTCAGCCTGAGAGACTGGCACGAGTTTGGTTGGTGACTAAAATCAATTCAAGGCACTTTTACCCACGCAAGCAAATCAACAGAAGATAAAAGAACGATAGAGCCAAATATAAGGGAACCGTATTAACCATTATTAATCCGATTAGAATGTTAGTTTGTTTATTTAGTGCAATAATTTCTTGTCTCGAGGTGGCATATCATTCTTAAGACTTAGGCGTTTCATCTTCCTAAGACCTAGACACATTAATTCTGTCACAATTAAAGCCATCACATTAAAACATACTTATTTGCATGTTATTATCTTCTTAGGATTAAGCAATGGTGATCTTGTTAAACCCTAGCTCATAGAGACTTTACCCACTTACTGCTTAACGGCGATTTATACACTAGTAGTCCACTTGTCCAACTATAATATGGGAATCGAACGATAGTTGTGAAACATCTAGGTTCACCTTCTAGTCAACTCGTTCAATAAACCAAAGGCAATATCTAATTAACTAGTTAAGCCCGAAGCGTATCCTAGACACAGATTTAGCAGGACAATATTTGTGATCCTATAATTCTAGATGTATAAATTACTATATAGAGAGCTATCCCAGACTCTAGATTACTTGGTCCGTATCACTAGATCCAGTTGAATGATTCATAACTATCTTATTAATTGTTTAGATAGGTATATTGTTTATATTGTGCAAGTATTGAATTCACATAAAGTCGAATCTAGAATTTTTTACTAATACTTTAAAACCTTAAATTAAAAAGTGGTAAGCTAATCACCCCCCCTTCTAGTTATCCACACATTGCAACTACCATTTCTTATTCACACTCACAACAAGTTTGTTGATTCTGAAATTAAACACTAGATTACTTGACTATCTGTTGGTTGTGAAAGATCCTAGATCAGGGTGAAGACAATTAATAGCCTAGCTAATTACCAAGATGGTTACCGGATATCACTTGAAGTCGTGTAATCACTTTCCAAAGAAGATTATTCGAACCTATGCTTGGGTTACACAAATACCTCCTTGGGATAAAACCAAGTGTTTGTTCTTGTTCTAGGCACAGATTAAGAACTCTGCATTTCTATGTGTTTTTGTTTTTTATATGTTTTTCCATGCAATTGTGATCCCTATTTATAGTGGATTTACTCAAAACCTATTCATAGAATTAATGAGAGATTAATGGCCAATTAATTTATTCCATAATTATCCTTCATAATTTAGGAAATAGTGGTTACATGGCCAAATTAAATATTTGGTAATTAATGTGGTCAAATCTACCCCTTAAATAGGCAAAAGTTGTTACAAAACATTTAATGAAGTCAAACTTGCCACTTAAATGTTTGTAACCACCCATTTAATTCTAACCACTAAAAGAGTCAAGGAAAATCAGTGACTTAATGGGTGTACACTCCGTACCTCCAAACCCATTTCCAAGTATGATCCGATTCCCACAATTGCACTAAATTTCCAACAATCCTCCCTAATTTAGTATAATTCCTTTGCATGAAAAATTGAACATTAAACAAAACAAGTGCATAAATGAAAATGTCCTAAGGATTGAATTTCCATCTTAGTAAATTACACGTTCAAATATTTGAGAATCAGGGTGTTCTAAGAATTGAACCCTTCAACCCATTTGAATATCTGAAGATAAAATACACATAAGTTTTCAAACACATAAGAAACTCCTGACACTATACAAGCCATGTGTCCATATCCAATTCATAAATATTGTAAGAGCCAAAGTCTATAATCCCTGAAGCGGCAAAACCTCAACATTTACATAGGTGGTTGGTATATGTTTAAATACACATACTTTTGTCCATAAAAAACAGACTTAAATGACCAAAAACGTACCAAAAATACATTGTATTTGTATGTTTTCATCTATATTGTGCAGGAAACGGATATCCGACAAAAGGACAAAAATTCAAGCCAAAACGACAAAACCAAGCACGGATTGTTAAAGTGTGAAAAGTCAAAGCCAAAATCAAAAAGTCAACCCCGACAAAGTCAAAGTCAACTCCGAGAAGCTAAATCAGAAAAA
This sequence comes from Tanacetum coccineum, assembly GCA_026074375.1. NCBI lineage: Eukaryota > Viridiplantae > Streptophyta > Magnoliopsida > Asterales > Asteraceae > Tanacetum > Tanacetum coccineum. The sequence continues at coordinate 10,900 of BQNB010081323.1, forward strand.
AATACAACTTGAGGGACCAAAACTGCCAAACCTCAAGGTTGTATTACAAGGGTGAAAATTACAAGGGTTGAAAATGCAATTTGCTGAAAATATAACTCTAGGGGCCAAAACTGCCAAACCCCTAGAGTTGTATTACACAAGGGACGAGTCTTGCAATACATATATATGAGTTGAGGGGGCAAATCTGCCAAACCCACCAAACTCCCAAACTCATATCACCACAAAGGACTTACGGTGCAACAACCTTAGTATCTTTGAGGGGCCAGAATTGTCAAGTCACCAAACCCAACCCCTAATAACTCCCATTAACCGCTTTTCCCGCCCAACAAAACCCAATCACGGGTCTCCTTCCTCCCCTTTATCCTGCAAACCCAAACAATACCATGAATAAAACCATCTCCCCCTCTCCACTAAAAATCCCAGGTCACAAGAAACCATGCCATGGTGGCAATCTCACCATTTTTCATGATTCATACACGAATCAATGGCTGAGATTATTTCAAAGAAGCAAAGGGAATTCAAAGGTTGGGATTGAATGTGGAAGTCTCTCACAAAACAAACACAACTAGCACAAAGGCTCAGCCCTCTCACAAAAGAAATAAAAAGTGAAGACCAAGACCTTGAAGTTTCATATATAAATAGGACTCATTGTAGCCTTTCAGGAACCAGCAGTTCTTAGTTTTTACAGCTTATCTTTTATTTATGCAATTTAACTTTTAACTGTCTTGTAATCTTTTTTTAATGCAAATTCAAGTTATTAAGCTTTCTTAAAACTCTTTCTCTTTTAATCTTTATGCACTCAAGTTATTTTCTGTTTACAAGTCATCTCCATAAGCTCTTTCAAGCTTATACAATCTGTTTTACTCATAAAAAAAATTCCAATAGCTTTTTGTGACTTTAATGTTTCAAAATTTTTGGAAATCTGTCAAAGAGCAAGGAGCAAGGTTGATTATGGATGGCCTTGGTTTAGAGCTTCTTGGGAAGCACATAGGGTTGGTTATAAGCTGTTTGAGAGCTTATAACATTGCCATAAGCTTTGGACCTTTGTAAGTTTCCATTTTTCAATTTTCTTATATGTTACTGTAGCATTGCTTATTTCGGGCTTATTTTCTTTTGAGTATGCTTATTTATGCTTATTTAAGTTATTTAGTGTTTAAAAATTAGGACTTATAGTTTAAATATCCATTGTGTAAGTTTTTTCTTAAAATCTGTCTTAATTAAGCTTATATTATGTCATTTTGTATTCAGCTTATTTGAGTGCTTATTCTTTACTGTTGATTGCTTGTTTGTGCTTATTATCCATGTATGTTTATCTGTCTTTGCATTCCTTGGCTTAAATCACCACAATTCAGCCTTTAAAAGCCATTTCAAAAGTTAAAGGGGTGTTTGGGTTAAGGGGTCAAAACGGGTCATTTTGGTTTTAAAACCATTGGGTCACTTAGCCAACCCATACAAGCATTTTTAAGTGGTGTTCAATCTATTTTTCCAAGTTTTAAGGTTTAAATTTTGTTTTTAAGGTTTTTCTAAAAGGATCTTCAAAACTGTTTTGCTAAAACAGTCCATGAGTGCTAAGTGTAAATCAGACATAAACTACCCCCTTTAATAAGCTTTTTCAAAGCTTATCTGTTTTTCAAAATCATTTCAAAAAGCAGTTTTAAAAAGCTCTTAAACCATATTTTTCAAAAATGCAAGCTATAAGCTTGTAAGGATCCATATAAGCACTTATTTTTAAGCTCAAAAAGCCACCCAAGGGCTGATTTTGTGTCTGATTTGACCCATTTTACTTATTTTTGCTTATTCAGTTTATTTTCATGTATTTCTAGCTTATTAATGTTTAGTTATGCTTATTAGTGTAGTTTAAGTTTAGTATAGCTTATTTTAGCTTATTTTGAGCTTTTTAGAGCTTATTTTCAATTCTGCCAAAAAAGTCCCCTGGTGCAAAAGCTTGTTTTGACAGCTTCTTTAAGCTGTCATTTAGCTTACCATTTTCTTTCTTTTTAGCATTTTTGGCTAGCTTATAGGGTGTGCTTTAAGCCCCTATAAGCTCAGCCATTGGGTCCCACTTTAAGGGCTTAAAAATAAGCCCCAAAAGTGCCCCAAGGGCCTTTTTTGGTCTGAAAACCCAAGCCCATTTTGGCTTATAGCTTATTTGGCTTTTCTGGCTTATTGGCCTGTTTATCTTTGTTTATTTAGTGTTAGCTTATACTTAGGATTAGCTTATTTTGTTTGTTTTGTAGCTTATTTAATCCCAAAAGCCTAACACTTAGCTTATTTCCTTACTTAGAGTAAAAAAGGGTTTTCTGCCACTTTAGGTGCTTATTTGAGGGCTTATTTGTGTTTCAAAGCAATAAGTCTTTGGGGCTTATTGAAGCTTATTGGCAAGTGTCCAAGGCTGTGGGCCCCACTTGTCCTCAAAAACAGCTTAAGGGGCTTAAATTTAAGCCCCAAAAGCTGTCCCAACTGTTGCAAAACAGTTATAAGCCCTTTGGCTTATTTCATTTTTCTCTTGCTTATTTTTGACTTTAAGCTTTTCATTTGTGCTTATTATGTTGGCCTTAAGCCATTCTTAGCTTATTTAGTTTAGTTAAAGCTTGTTTGAACTTATTAGCTTATTAACATTTTAAGGATTAGTGAAAAAGTTAAGTCTGCCATTTTTAAGCCCTTTTTCCAGCTTATTTATAAGCTTGTGTAAAAACTTGTAATTATAAAAAGTGCTTATTTATAAGCACTTTTCAAGTTTGTAAAAAAAAATTCAAAAAAATAAAATAAAAGGGGAAAGTAGGAAGTCGGGGGTGAGCAAGACTCGAACCCCCGACCTCTACCACTCTCAACCCTCTACACACTACACACTCTACCGCTGCGCCCTTGGGTCTTTTCTGTAAGACTCTTGGGCGCTTTGGTATTTAAGTGTGTTTTGGCACTTTAAGCCAATAAGCTGTTCGAGCTTATTTGACAGCTTATTTGATAAGCTGTGCGACTTAGCCTATTTTTCCTAGGACCCTTGTCACTTTAGCTATTTTATGTAAATTTTTCAGAATTTTTTATAAAGTTTTAATATTTTTTATAATTTATTTTCTTTTTAAACTTTAAAAAATCATAAAAAATAAAATATTAATCAGAAAAATATAAATCTTTTTTCTAAAATTTTCTTTTTTCATATATTTTGTAGGAAAAATAAAAAAGTTTCTGTAGGATTAATTTTTCAAAAATTTACTTTTTAAAGAACGGGATTCGTTCCCGTTCTTGTCTTGACTCGTTTTTGGGTCAAACGACCTCCGTTTTTAGTCTAGTTTTTTTTAAACTTCGTTATTTGTCATTTAGAATCTATTTTAGCTTTTAAATTTGTTTTAGGGTTTAATTTGCAAAATTTAGGTTTTTACCCCTCGTTTTTCGTGCCCGTTTTAGGTTTTAAGTTATATAGCTTTCGTTTTTAGGTTTTATTTAATCGTTTTTGCATATTTAACTTGTAGAAATAGAAAACCAATCTCACCTTTGTCATATTCAAACATCAATCATCAATCCGTCATTCGATTTTCCATTGTTCGACAAAACGACCCGGACTTCAACTGGTCCTTGATTATTTTCTTTATGTTGTCATCAAGTTTATTAAGAAAGTCTTCGTTTTCGGCTTGAGCTTCATCTCTGAGTCTCTCGGATTTCAATTGAACAACTATCTTGACGGCTTCATTCATCTTGTTTGCAAGGTATGCATCAACAATGCCGAGAATGGAAGAAATTGCTTCAGCAAATTGGTTCGTTTGCTTGAACTCAGAGAAGTCGGTTTCCAAAGTTTTAAGTCTATGGTCGAACCCGAATAAAGAACCGAAGTTTGGAAGGTCTTGAAGAGAAGTACTTGGAGCTGTTGTTGATATGGGAAATGGTGTTTGTTGCATATGTATGATGAGAATAGTAGGTGGTAGAGGAAGAGTTGTTGCAAACATAAGAGGTGGCTCAGCAATAGTTGTGACCAGAACATCTACCAGTGAAGTTGCCTCAGTGTTAAGATTAAATATTTAGTCAATACATGTATCTGGTCTGGGGTTAAGCATGTTAGACACGAAGCCAGATGACACAGAAGAACTCTGTTGTTGACCTTCCAGAATGACTGGAGTAATGATCATATGAGTGTCTTCTGTTACTTGAGTAGTTTGAACATTAGTCGGTTGATCATCTGTCATTTCAACATCTTGTCCTTCTAGATTGACATTCAGATCCCAGTATAATTCATTCCCTTCATCCTCTTCATTGTTTGCTTCTTCATCCATCTCTTTACCCTCAATGTTCAGACCTTGAACTTCTTCATCATCATTTTCATCATCAGTAGATTCAACATGTAAAGATGTTTGAACTCTAGGATCAAAGCTTTCTTCTTCTCCTTCTTCTTGCCTTGCTTCATCATCATGAATTGTAAACTTGGGATGAACAAAGTCTTCATCATCATTGTCAGATTCAGTCTGTTCATCATCATCATCATCATCATGATCATCATCATCTTCGTCTTTGCCTACATTTGCTTCATCATAATCATCATCTTCTTCATCACTAGACTTCCAAGAGATTTGCTCATCATCAGATTCATAAGTCGGTACATCGGGAACCCCTGGTGTAACACCAATTCCTTCATGTGCACCAGAACCGCTAGCGTGTGAGGTGTGGGTTTGAATTAAGCTTTGTTTGGTGGCTAACTTCATTTGTTCAGCCTCAGTCAATGCTACTTATGAGAGAGTTTCCAATCCAAGAGCTGGTTGTTTTTTCTTTCCAGACTTTGCTACCTAAGACTGAGAAATAGCTATTCCATTACTTTCATGTTTAATCCTAATACCAAAGATAACATCAACCTCACCCATGTCCTTCATAGAGAACCTTGTGTGGATATAAATCCTTGTAAGGTCAACCGAACTTGGTTTCTGTGCCAAAGATGACAGCATGTCATAAGATATGATAGGCCAATTGATAATTACTTTTTTTACCAGTTTCATCAAATTTGCTATATACACATTTGTCAGCTTGGTTAAGTAAATAAACATTAGACAAAACTACTTCATCAAACTTTTAATGCCATTGCTTAGGTGCTTGCTTCAGTCCATATAAATACTTAATCAGGTTACACACCTTGTTTTCATTGTCAGTCATGATGAAGCCTTGAGGTTAGTTCATATATATCTCCTCATCCAAGTTACCATTCAAGAAAGTTGTCTTCACATCCATCTGATGAATAATCAGATTGTGTGAATGTTGTCCTTCGCAACTCAGCAGTATTATAGTACTGTGTTACGGTTGCCACATGGATGCATAAGTATTCAAATTAGTCTATCCCTGAATTTGTTTAAAGCCTGAATGACCAGCCTTGCACTTAAACTTTTCAATTTGTTCCAAGTTACCTTCAGTTTTTTTTGAGATCCATTTGCAACAACGAGGCCTCTCTCTTCAATTTTATTTGATACTCCTTCATTACCTTTTAACCATTTCCACTTCACTTTATTCTCATTCTTTCTTCTTTTTTTTATTTTTTTTTTCTTTTTTTGCAAACTAGAGGTAGGATCAACCAACATGCTAAGTGTTGTTGCCCATAGATGGTAGTCCATCTCATCATTAATTGCTTCTTTCCAGAAAGCAACATCTTGGGACTTCATTGCTTCATCAAATGTTTTGGGGTCATCCTCAACATTAAAGCAATAAGAGTGTTGGTCAGAGACCTCATCCCTTGTTCCTTCAATTAAATATAATTGAAATTTAGGTCCAAAATCCTTAGGAGTCCTAATCCTTTTGCTTTTTCTAAGCGCATGTTCAGGTTGCTGAACAACCTCTTCAGTGACCTCTTCAGGGACAACTAAACAACCAATGTCTTCAGTTCCATTTACCAGGGACCTCTAACTTGGTCTAGGGACCGATGAGAATATATTCTTATCAAAGATAGCATCCATTGATTCAATTATTGAGTTAATTAAACCTGAATCATTAGGCTCAATGACATAGAACCTAAAAGCCTTGGAATGCTCAACATATCCAACAAAGATGCATTCAATGCCTCTTTTACTTAAAGTTTTTAGCTTTAGATCAGGGAGTCTTACAACCGCCCTACAATCCCAAAACCTAAGGTAGTTCAGGTTTGGTTTCCTTTTAGTCCAGAGTTCATAAGGGGTAATCCTGCTACTTTTATTGGGAACTCTATTTAATAAATAGCAAGCTATTAACATAGCTTCACCCTAGAACCCACTCGGTCTTAAGTAAGACAACATGTAATTAACTATTTCTTTTAGTACTCTATTTTTCCTTTCAGATATACCATTTTGTTGTGGAGTATAAGGGGCAATCGTTTCATGTATAATACCAACACACTAAAAATATAAAGTATTCATGTACTCTCCTCCCCTATCAGTCCTAAATCTTTTAATTTGGGACCCTTGTTGTAATTCAACTTCAGTTTTGAATACTTTGAATTTATCTAATGCTTCATCCTTTGAATGTAATAAATAAACATAACAAAACCTAGAAGCATCATCAATAAATGTCACAAAGTATTTTTTATTCCCCAGTGAAGGAGTAGCATGCAGATCACATAAATTACTGTGGATCAGCTCCAAAACTTCAGTTTTACGTTTTACATTTTGAAATAGTTTCTTAGTTATTTTGTTTAACATGCAAGTCTTACACTTTTTAGTGTCCATGTCAAAAGCTCGGATTAACCCGTCCTTAGACATATCTTGCATCCTCTTAAAGTGGACATAGCCCAGTCTAGCATGCCATAGGATTGAATCATTCAGTTTAGAGGTTGACATAAAGGTTGAAGCAATATTATCATTAACAATATTAAGCATGAACATTTGATTACTTAAATAACCAAAACCAATAAAGACACCATGTTTGGATAAAACAATTTTATTAGATTCAATCACTTGTTTATAACCGCAATTATTCAAAACACTACTAGAAACCAAATTCTTTCTTATATTAGGAACATGCAAAACATTAAACAACGAAACAATCTTTCTAGAACTAAATCTAAGATCTACACAACCATGTCCAATCACTGTGGACCAACAATATTGTTGCCCTTTGGCTTGTCACTATCCTGTGCCACGAGGGACTCCTCAATGCGCAGATGACTGCCCAACTCAACAAGAGTTAACTCCTCCTTGAGAGTGCTTGAAATCTTTCCAAGAAAGAGGAAGTTAGTCAATGATACAAGAGACCTGAATGGCCTCATCCTTGTTCATTTTATGTTGTGTAAACCTTCAGTATACCAAGAAGTTCATTGTATTATTCCATAACTGGTCTTGAATTAGTCATTTTGTAATTGGTGAAATTACTAACAAGGAACTTCTTATTTGATGCATCCTCAGTCATATATTTGGCCCTCAAAGAATTCTATAGTTCTTTTCAAAATTCAACATTTTGGTAAATATCAAATAAAAGATCAAACATACCTTTGAGGATTAAACCTCTGCAAACATAGTCATCATTGTCCCACTTGGCCCTTTTCCTGATTTGTTCCACAGTTGCATCATCACCACCATCATCAGGAATAAGAGTAGTCAACACATACACCACACTCATGCTGAAAAGCAAGAAATGCATCTTCTTCTGTCATCTTCTAAAGTCCACCCTTTCAAACTTATCAAGCTTGGCAAAGTTTGAAGCCATGTGTTTCATAGCAGCAACATCCATTGATTGTCACAAAATAATATTCTTTGATTGTTGGTTGTGGAAGATCCCATATCAGGATGAAGACAATCAACAACCTAGCTAATTACCAAGATGGTTACCGGATATCACTTGAAGTCATGTAATCACTTTCCAAAGAAGATTATTCGACCCTATGACTAATACCTCCTTGGGATAAAACCAAATGTTTGTTCTTGTTCTAGGCACAGATCAAGAACCCTGTGTTTCTATGTGTTTTTACTTTCTATATGTTTTTTCATGCAATTGTGATCCCTATTTATAGGGGATTTACTTAAAACATATTTATAGAATTAATGAGAGATTAATGGCCAATTAATCTCTTCCATAATTATCCTTCATAATTTAGGAATTAGTGGTTACATGACCAAATTAAATATATGGTCATTAATGCAGTCAAATCTGCCCCTTAAATAGGCAAACGTTGTTACAAAATATTTAATGTAGTCAAACCTGCCACTTAAATATTTGTAATCACCCATTTAATTCTAACCACTAAAAGAGTCAGAAAAAATCAGTGACTTAATGGGTGTACACTCCGTACCTCCAAACCCATTTCCAAATATGATCTGATTCCCACAATTGCACTAAATTTCTAACAATCTAAAATTAAACATGCATGGCCAATTAACTTAACCAATGGTCCTCTAGATTCCATAAAACCAAAAACAAAAACATAGCACACATGCACCTGAACGTGAAAACCATCTTTTCCATTGATCATTGATGTTGTAGGGATCTCTATTGATGGTTTCTCCATATATTCCTTAATTTACAACACACGCACACATGTAAAACAATGTATAAAAAACAAGCTTTTATAAAATGAAAATAAATTAATTTTTTGAAAGACTTGTAGCCTGTTGGTATTCTTGTGAGTTTGTGACGTTTAAAGATACTAAAAAGAAATGCTAATATGTTGCCTATTTATATGCAGATTTTTTAAACCCGAGATCAGTGAGTGATTATGAACTAAACCCATCAAGTATTTAATATGCTAGCCATGGTCCTCATGGAAATATGTTTCTGTGAGTCTTTTTAACAAAACAGTTGACCAAACTTTACATTTTGATACTTTAAATATGAAGGTTTTACTTGTTGGTACTTGGTTCCTTTTTTTGTTTCTTTGCATTTTTTCACTTTCTTAAAAGAAATGTAACAATCTTAAAAGAACTAAACCCGTCAAGTATTTAATATGCTAGCCATGGTCCTCATGAAAATATGTTTCTGTGAGTCTTTTTAACAAAACAGTTGACCAAACTTTACATTTTGATACTTTAAATATGAAGGTTTTACTTATTGGTACTTGGGTCCTTTTTTTGTTTCTTTGCATTTTTTCACTTTCTTAAAAGAAATGTAACCATTTTGTAAAGGAGGTGATTTGTACATCATTTCTTTTTGGCATCTATCATTAATCCTGCATTTGGGTGTTGTACTGTGTGCATCACCGGGTGTACTTTAATGACGGATGGCAAAAAAAAAAACAGTGTACAAATCACCTCCCATTTTGTGACCTTTTTGTCTATGTACCGTTATATTACACGTAATGGCAACCGAACCATTTGGTCGATCGACCATTTAGAACGTGTCACCCGTTATCTCACACAAACTAGACGTGTCCCCCCTACTTAATTTTGAAAGGTAGGGTTGTTCATCCGACTAGATGTAATGGGAAAGTACTAGCCGTTTGGGTTGTTTATTTAGAAAAAAACTATTTTTTATGGGTAAAGTCCAAAAATACTAAATATGGTCGGTCTTTTGTACTTAAGTGCTAAACATGTAAATTTAAATATCAACATGTTATACTTATATTCAAATTTTGTACTATTATGAGTAATTTTTCACGCAATTTTACAAAAGTACCATTTTATTCTTTATCTTCATCTTCTACACTCTACACATTAAAACCTAAAATTAAACCCAGATTCCGACTCATATACCCACAAATTTTTTTTCTTAAAAATCCATTTACCACTACCACATAATCAAATCTCCATCCATTTCTTGTCTCAACTTCACTAAACTAAACTTAAACAACCCTACCATCACTAAACTTAAGCAAATATCACAAATCACAAAAAAAACCAAAAACGCAAAACCCATTTCTGGAAACAATATCAAATCCTCAAATTAGTCATCAATTCAAGTTATCATCTTACCATATCTTTTTTAAACTTTCCGATTAGATGGAAGACCTCTCGCCGGAATTACTATTTTTAACTACTCATTGTTGTTTAATTGTTATTTTTAACTGATGATTGTTGTTTGGGTTATTGAATTTATTTGATATTTAGAGTTTTAAAATGTGATGCATAATTGTTAGGGTTTTTTTAACTGCATAAGTTTAAGAGCATTAAATGGACTAAAAATTTCATATTTACATGTCACTTGATGTTAATACTTTCTTAAATTTGTGATATTTATCATATTTATCATTGTTTTACACATAAATAACATCATTTAAGAAAACAAATTTGTTCATTTAATGCTCTTAAACTTGTGCCACCATGGCATAAGTTTAATACGCCTCTATTTTTATACACACTTTATCATTGTTTAAACTTGTGATATTTACCATATTTATCATTGTTTTATATAAATTTTAATAAATTTACCTTATAAGTACCTTAATACGTCTCTATTTTTATACACACTTTCAATCCCGATTCTTATATTTCTCCATTGACGATACAGATGAATAAGACGAAGTTAATAGTTTAACATTTAAGTTTTAAAAAGACGTCGCTTTGCTTATTCAAGCTTCCGGTTCTACAATCCTAAGAACCCCGTGAAATCCGATTGATAGAGATCGTCACGGTGCTCATAATCATTTAGTGGCAGCTTACTTCGCTGAAAACGCAATGTACGATAAAATAACATTCCGTAAGCGGTTCCGAGCCGAAAACTATTCACATGCATTATTTGGGAATTAACTGACAAGTACACATATTTTCAACAAAATGTGATTATACGTGAAAAAATGGCATTTCCTCGTTGTTGAAGTGTACCTCTACAATTCGTCAATTAGCATACGATGTCGTTCCGGATGCTCGAGAAGAATATCTGCAAATTGGTGATAAAACTTATCGTGATTCTCTCAACACTTTATGCAATGGGGTTATGGAGTTATATGGAGAGGAGTATTTGCGAAATCATGCACAATCCATGTCGGAAAACTCTTATGCTTTTCACGAGGAGAAACACGGGTTTTCTAGAATGCCAGGAAACATTAACTGTGTTTGGTCATATGTTTAGTCTTAGGGAGAAAAAGTTAAGTTGACGCTGAGGTGGTACTGATGCTTGATCACATATGTGATCACCAGCCCCTCAATTACAACGTTTTTATAGAAGAAAAATTTCTATATGACCAAAAATAAAAAGTTTATAAACCATTTAAGACACTAGTTCCCCAAATGAATCGCGCATTATTATTTTGTCAAAGATGAAGTTTCAATGTTGTGTTTATGTTGGATCAAAGATAAACGAGCAACATCAACATCTCAGTAGTATAGCAATGTGCATGCATGCCATTTAGGTAGCCATGATCACTGAAGTGCTGTCATTAATTTCTCGCTTATCCATTAAGCACGCAAAATTCCTAGCCAACATCGCATGAATTCCGTAGAGCAATCTAGATAATTAAAGCAACGCACGAAGTATAATGGAATCCATCGTGCATGAAGTGCATGTTTAAAATCAACTAAAGCGTGCAGAAAGATTGTGATATAAGGATAAAGCTAGTAGAATATTAATGTTTTTTTGCATTGGTTAAAGAGTGGCTTGTACGAAACTTCCACATTTATTAGGTGTCTAATGTTTATAGAGTCCTTGTTGACGTAATTTATTTTTATTTTTCCCAAATGATGAGGATTGGTGTGTTTTTGAGTTTGTTTAGTGGTTATATCACTTCTGTTTTTATTGATTTAAGTTATGTTTGGCGAAATGTAATTTGTGTGATAAAAGTGTTTGGTAAGATAATTGTAGCTGTAATTATAAAGTATAAAATGACGTAAAAAGACATATACACATTAACATAAAATTCTATAAATACATAAAAGGAACGTATATGTAATTTGAGAGTTAAACGGTAGCTGCTAGATGTAAATGCTTCTTGATGAAACGTTTTGAATAAGAGCGATTACACACGATTCCAATGCTAATATTCCATTGTTAAACAAACATATATTTAAACCGATAATCGCTAGTTACTAAAACAAAACACTCTCAAATAGTTGGTACCAACGTACCTTTAATGAAAAGAGTTAAATATAAACAGGTGTGGTGACCATTACAGAAACGACGACTAAAGAGTCTCGATGGGTAATGTTTGTTGATTGTCGTCCGTATCATACTAGATACTAAGTACAAACCCATCCACACGTTCACCAACAAATAAACTACATTCACTCACACCGCACACGTGTCACATCCATCACTTGACAGTCTCCCACCACACACGTCACGCTAACAGTATCCACCTATGACCAACTGCCTATATAAAGAGAATCACCCCCCAATGAGATACTCACACATAACAATTAAAACAAACAAACGCCTAAAATTTCTCTCAATTAGCTTCTTCAAATTAGTTCAAAGGTATTATCCTTTATTCCGTTTTCTAATTCTAATTCAGTATTTGACGTTATAAATTGTGTGTTGTATGTTTATAGCTGTTAGTTTTATATAACTATATTCATATTAGTAACCGGTTTAGAACACTATCAACCGATTGAATGTTAAAATAACTTTGACTGGATGAATGTAGATAATATAGTATTGATGTTTTTGAAATCTTATGAGTACTGGGTTTGGTTTTTATAGATGTAAAATCTTTGGTGTTAAACCCTCCTTACTGGGTAAGACCAACACTCTTGAAGTCCTAGAGTCCTCTGACGACAATCCAAGACGGAAGTACTCTAATGCTTATTCATGAGGAAACATGGGGTTTTTCTAGAATGACAGAAACCATTATCTGAGTTTGGTCATATCTTAAGTCTTAGGAATCAAAAAAGTTAGTTGACGCTAAGGTGGTAGTGAGCTTATCACATATGTGATCACCTAGCCTCAATTAAAACATTTTGTAGAGAAAAAATTACTAAATGACCCTTTAGACACTATGTTCCCAAAATGAATTGCCGCATAGATTATAATTTTCAAATGAAGTTTCCAATGTTGTGTTTTTGTTTGTCAAAGATAAGATCGAACATCAACAACTCTAGTATACATGTGCATGCATGCCATGTAGGTAGCGCATGATCACTTGAAGTGCTGTCATTATTTCTTCGCTTATCCATTAAGCACGCAAAATTCTAGCCAACACGCATGAAGTCCATGTAAGCTAGCTAGATAATTAAAGCACGCACGAAGTATATTGAATCCATCGTGCATGAAGTGCATGTTTAAATCAACTAAAGCGTGCATGAAAATTGTGATAGGATAAGCTAGTAGAATTTAATGTTTTTGCAATTTGGTATTAATAGTAGTGCTTTGTACGAGAAACGTTCACAATTATTAGGTTTCCTAATGTATAAGTCTGGTGACGTTAATTTATTTTTATTTCCCATAAGATGAGGTGTGTGTTTTGAGTTGGTTTTAGTGGTTATATCACGTCTGTTTTATTGATTTAAGTTATTTTTTGGCGAAATGTAATTGTGTGATAAAGTGTTTATAAGATAATTGTAGCTAATATAAAGGATAAAAAGACGTAAAAAGACATATACACATTAAACAAAAATTCTATAAATACATAAAAGGAACGTATATGATAATCTTGAGAGTTAACGGAAGCTTGCTAGTATGTAAATGCTTCTTGATGAAACGTTTTGAATAAGAGCGATTACACACGATTCAAATGCTATTTAAAAAAAAGTCTTTTAAACATGAGACCCAACACATAAGTTCATATAAGACAAAAAAAACAAACTATTGAACATGAGACCGAAAAAATAAACACACACAAAATAAAAAAATAAATAAAAAAGTAATGCCTCGCAACAACACACGAAAAATTAATACACCGCAGCAACACGCGGATAATCGTGCTTGTTTTATCTATATTCGAAAGTCCAAACCCATCCACGCGGTTCACCAAAAAACAAACCAGCATTCACTCACCACCACACACGTGTCACATCATCACTGGACAGTCTCCCACCACACACGTCACGCTAACATATCCACCTGTGACCAACTGCCTATATAAAAGATAAATCCACCCCCCAAATGAATAATCACACAATCAATTAAACAAACAAACCCTAATTTTCTCTTAATTCGCTTCTTCAAATTAGTTCAAAGGTATTATCCTTTATTCCGTTTTCTAATTCTAATTCAGTATTTGACGTTATAAATGTGTGATGTATGGTTGTTAGCTGTTAGTTATAACTAATTTTATATAGCAAGATCAAAAATTGTGTTATTGATTGCTATTATTAGGTTGATCATGTATATTGTGATATGATTAACATGATTAGCTTCGAGTATATTTGTTTTTTAGGCTAGTTAGTAGTTAATTAGAAATTGTGCATAGGTGATTGTTGATAATCATGATTAGTTAGATGATATGAAGTTGCGTGGATAATTCGTGTTTAACAGGTTTAGATATGGAGTTATGATGCTGATGTGTTTGTGAATGCTTAATTAGTCTCAAGTTATGCGGCTGATAGTTTGTTTACTAGACCTTGAATTTTGGCGGTTTGAAATAGATGGATCTGAAATTATGGTTTGTTAATTGTAGAGTTGAGTTACGGCGTTTGTTACTTGGTTGTGTTTCAGGCTACGTGAATACAATTTGGCTATAGTTAGGCTGTTTCTTTTGCAATAATTAGAGTTTTATGTTGCTTATTGGATATGAGTTGGCCGGTGTTTGTTGGTAGTATAACATGTTAGGGTTCCGATTATGTATTGTAGCCTATATTAATTACAATAATAGGGCTTTGCATAATTTTATGTTTGTACCAAGTCTACTCTAAAAGGAAATCTAGTCTAGTTTTTAAGTGACGATGCAAACCACACGTGATAAAGCAAACAACATGCAGAGATTTTAAATCTGTAAATAATGTGAGAGATTCAACGACTTCAATGGAAGGCTATAACTTAGGTGTAGTCAGTTGTGAATGCTGGTTGTAAGGTTGTGAATGCTGTTGTCGTTGTGAATGCTTGCGTTTTTTTGCGGAGTTTCAATGGTATGCATGTAATTTCAATGACAAGAAATATGCCTATATTTATGAGTCAGGCAACATATATATACCTGTCTTCAATTTGGACCTATTTTATTACCCAATTCCTTTCTCAAAACCGTGGTTTTCTTGGTCGTGGTTATGTGTTGACTCTTTCATATGTTCTACCTTTTTTCTACATTAGTACGTTTTGTGACAATTGCTGCATTGGTCAATTAAGCCTGCTAATGTAAAAAGGGGCGATAATAGGAAAGACTTTCAAAAGACAGTTAGCACGGATCCTTAGAGTTCTTTCATAGAACGAGGCGCCAAGACATACCTTAGATCATGAGAACCATCAAACAACCATGTGATTCTGATCTTGAGAAAGGAAATAACTTTGAAGGAACGGTGCAAGTGCTTTTTGAATGCCTTCCTAGTGTCACCTTTTTTCTACATTAGTTAGTGACAATTTTCTGACTTGTCAATAAGCCTGGGTTAGGGTGTTGATGGGTTTGTTTACCCCGAACTCTAAGGGCTTATTGGCCTGGGTTAGTTAGATACTGTACCTATAACTTGATATTTTTATACGGTTCGGGTTGAGCTATTCTAACTTATAGCCAATAATATATATTTATATATATATATATATATATATATATATATATTTATATTATATATTTAGTAGATTATAGATTATATATATATATTATATATAGATTATAGATCGAGGAGGTTAAAGAAAAAGTTAAAATATTCGTAGCCGGAGAAGGATAAAAAAAACTTTTTTATAAAAAGTTCTCGAAAAATTCCAAAAAATTTCCATTAAAAATCAGGTATGTTGGTGCATAAAACTTTTGGTTAAGAATTTTTCTTTTTTGAGTTTTATTACGTTTTTTTAATGAGCAAAAAAGAAATTTGATGCACAAAAAAAATTTTGATGCACAAAATTTTTCGACTTTTGTTATAGTTTATGCGCAATAAAAATTTTGATGCAAAAAGTCAAAGAAGGTGGTACAAAACGAATTTTTGATGCACAAAAACCGATATTTAATGCTCAAACGTTTTTTTTATTAAAAAAATTTCGGCAAAACTATCCACTTTTAGAAAAACTTCCTTTACAACTTTTTCATGCACCAACATACACGATCTTGTGAAATTTTTTCAGAATTTTTTTTGAACTTTAAAAAAAAAAAAATCTTTTTATCCTTCTCACCAATATTTGTCTTTTTATTTGATCTTTATCCTATATATATATATATATGAAATTTTAAATGCCAGTATACATTGCATGGGACGATTGGTTTGTGTACTGTTGTCAACTTTGCAACATAATAGACTTAAGGCTGTCATTAATCGAACAAATGAAAGCTTCCTTGGATACGTTGGGACAGTACTTATTTAGTTGTTTGCAGAGTCTTCAAGTTATTTTTTTTTGGTAAAGAAACAGTCCTCAAGTATATGGAGTTAAAGTGCATTTATTTCGCCTCGCCAAAAAATCTTGTATCAACTATGAACTTATAGCTGTGATTCATTTTTTTTAATAACTTGCTATAAAATGTTATTTCTCACTAGAAAAGTTTGTTGCATGCTGGAATGTTTTGCTAACTACTGTTTATATGCTCATGTTATTTGAATGGACATTGGAACATGTTGTTAAATGTCGCTTTACTTGATTATGATTTAAAATGATAAAGAAAAGAGTACATCAGAACTTGTGTGTGTATTGTTATTAGGCTTGTCAATTTCAAGATGCGAAGTTGTTTGATTTTGATTCTTTTATTTGTAATCATCTCTAGAGTATTTAAATAAGCAGATTGATGTATATTTTATCCTTTAACCAGGCTAATTGTAGTTGTAGGATTGCCTAATGTTAAGTGAATAGATGATCTGTTGCTTGTAGAGTTGTATGCATATAGCTATCTTAACTGTTGTATGCTTCAGTCTGTATTATGGGTTCTTATTGTGCTTTTTGTTTCTACAGATGCAAATCTTCATTAAGACCCTCACTGGTAAGACCATCACTCTCGAGGTCGAGAGCCCTGATACAATTGACAACGTGAAGGCAAAAATTCAAGATAAAGAGGGGATCCCTCCAGACCAACAAAGATTGATCTTTGCTGGAAAGCAGCTTGAAGATGGCCGAACATTCCATCTTGTTTTGAGGCTCAGGGGAGGCATGCAAATCTTTGTGAAAACCCTTACTGGCAAGACCATTACTTTAGAGGTTGAGAGCTCTGACACAATTGAGAATATGAAAGCCAAGATAAGAAAGGTATTTCCCCAGACCAGCAGAGTTAGATCTTTGTCGGAAAATAGCTTGAGGATGGCCGTACTCTAGCAGACTACAACATCCAGAAAGAATCCACCCTTCATCTTGTGCTCAGGCTAAGAGGTGGGATGCAGATCTTTGTGAATACTCTGACTGGAAAGAAGATCACTTTGAAAGTTGAAAGCTCAGACACCATTGACAATGTCAAAGCAAAGATCCAAGAAAAGGAGGGTATCCAGCCAGACCAGCAACGGTTGATCTTTGCTGGCAAGCAGCTAAAGGATGGGCGAACTCTTGCAGACTACAATATTCAGAAGGAATCAACTCTCCATTTTGGTGCTTCGTTTGAGAGGAGGTATGCAAATATTTGTAAAGACATTGACACGCAAGATGTTGTTGGGATGTGTCCATATCATAAATAAATATACGGCCAGAAGTATATGAGCCTATGGGGGCACACGCGTTTACACAGAGGATATGTTTATTAATGTAATTAGTATTTTTATTAATTATATTAATATATTTCACGAAATATTAAACGGTCTTTAATTATAACGTTAGACGCTAGATTCAATTAATAAATATTAACAAGTGAGGGACTTGTTAGTACGAAAACCAAACCCGTGAGGTGTTGGTTATGACCGGTCAAACAAGAAAAGAATAAGGGGTCCGACTGTAGTTTATAGCAAACAAGAGGAGGTGTTTGAGTATGACTTGAACAATAAGTCTTGGGCTATATAACCTCCTTCCTCATTCCTTCTGAATGTTATCTTTACGTAGTTATTTCTGGTCTAATTGCCGAGATGTGCAGTAGGTTTTTTATTTGGTTGTGTTTGAGCTTTATCTTTGACAGCTACTCACGGTTGCGGACTGTCTAGTCGATACTTGCCCTTTGGTACATTAGTCAAATTGATTGGACACATATCATTAAAATCTGGGAAGATAAATGAATATCATGACTTGAGTTGGAACTTACGGTCAGATGTATGCCTACTGCCTAGAAATTGATGATGGTGTTAGTTTGTGGCTCACGAGTACATGCATGCTTAAAGCCTCGGTGATTAGCATATTTGCGAGCATGCTGTTCCTGGTCAGGTTCCATGTA
Organism: Tanacetum coccineum; assembly: GCA_026074375.1. NCBI lineage: Eukaryota > Viridiplantae > Streptophyta > Magnoliopsida > Asterales > Asteraceae > Tanacetum > Tanacetum coccineum. The sequence goes on from BQNB010081323.1 coordinate 29,117, forward strand.
GCGGCAAGTACTTTCAGTTGCAACTTAAGCTCATTTATCAGGTTTGTCACATGACTTGTATGCTTTGGGTTAGTGTTGCAGTTGGTAAGGCTTGAAGCAAATTGTTCACAAAGTAACAAACACTAGTACAGGTTTGTCACAAGCATCTGTAGAAACACAAAACACAATAAGAACCCCATCAGATTGCAAGTTTGAAGTAGATGATGGTGTTAGGCGTCCAAATGTTTGCCTTTAATCTTGATAATTACAATCTAAGCGTGGTGTTTGCTACTTGTTCTACATTTAATTTTGCAAGTTTGCTGTACTGGAAAGTTACATTTAATCTTTTAGCCCATACTTCCATTTACAAACTTAAATCGGACATCATGTTTGTCATTTAAGGTTGAAGCAATTCAATCTGTTTGAGGAGTTTGGTTGACAAATGTACAATTCAAACAGGCAATACTATTTTTGCTGTCATCAGAAGACCATGTTGAGATAGAGATTCACCATTGTGCAATATATTGTATTATGAAGTAAACGACGTTATATAGCAAGTCGCCT